>JAVCKT010033126.1:0-12134 GCA_032273925.1 Rhynchotus rufescens
CCTCCCCTCTCCTCTCCTCTCCTCTCCGCTCCTCTCCTCTCCTCTCCTCTCCTCTCCCTCTCCCTCTCCCTCTCCCTCTCCTTCTCGGGTTCCAGGGGAGCCAGGCCCTATGAAATGGCCTCAGGAGGTCACGTTTGGAAGAGTTTGGGAAAATATTGGAAAGGTTTTGAGGAAAGCTGATCAGAACGGGGCTGCTGGGGTCTGGAAAGTCTGCTCGAGCCCACTGGTGGCACTGCAGGGTGACAGTGCCACTTGTGCCACCCCAGCCCCGTGTCTCGTGTCTTTTTCGTGCCCACGGGCACATGGATCCAGGGGCAGGACGAGGGTGAGGGGCTGCTGAGCCCCAGCACACGCTCAAAACGCGCTCACAAAGATCCCCTTCCAGCCTGCTGGCTGCTTTTGCTGGTGGATTTTTTTCTGTTTACAATTAAAAAGCCACAAATGACTGCGTGTCAGGAAACTTTTGGAGCACACATGCCCATGGTTAATGGACATAATAAAAGGCTTTATAATATTTATAGCAGGGCATCCTACTGAGTGTCTAGAGGAATGCCGGAAGGATTGATGCATCTGAGAAATGTGTGAAATGATTTGGGGGAGAATCTGGATAAATGGAAAAAAATGGCTCCAAATGCTTAAGCGAGCGGCGTGGCGAGTGCCTGGATCCAGTGCTCCTGGATCCAGTGTTCCTGGATCCAGTGCTCCTGGATCCAGTGCTCCCAGGCTGACCACACCGCACTGCAGCCGTGCGCTGCCGAGGGGCTGAGGGAGAACAACTGCCAAAATTATTTCGGATTTTTCTATAGTTTCAATGCAACAGCTTTTCCTTGCGCTGCTCTTTCACATCCTGTATGAAACATCCGTGCCCTCCCTTGAGAAAAACAGGAGGAGGAGAGGGGAAAAATGGGAGGGAAAAACAGGAGGAGGGGAGGGTGACGGCGCGGGCGGGGGTCCCTGGTCTGCCTGTCGCTGCGGGACACACGGAGCCCTCCTGGGCTCATGGACAACCCTCCACGTGCACTGCCTGCCCTATAAACATGCGGGGCTCCCTTCCCAGCCTTAAAAATAATCATTTAGTAGCTAATACTTCTGTTAATGCTTCTAGTTCTCCAGGCTTTCCATGCTGCTGCTGCTGCTGTACGTTGCTGTTCATGTTCTAGCCTTCCAGACATACGTATTTCCAATTTCAAACCTGTGTGACTGAAAAATAAACATTTTAAGATTAGTTTAAAATGTTTTAAAGATTATGAACATACTGTCTATTGCTTGCAGTTCATTATTGCTTAGATAGAGGTATTTGTTTCCCCACTCTTCTCACTTACTTAGTAACTAATTATTTGCTCTGGACTAAACGGATTAAAATCCTTCATTGATGAGTATCTCTATCCTGAACCCGTTAAACACGCAGGGATAAAAGCAGGATACGTCTGACAGAGAGCAAGTGGCACCCTAAAATCATAAACGAGTCATTACAAAGATTCTCCACTTACCATGTAAAGTGCAGTGATTAATTAAAGATGCAGCTTTAACTTATTTATAGCCATTAAAAAAACATAGCCGTTTGAACACAAAATAACCCAAGCCAGCCAGGGGAGAGATGCTGGCTGGTGAGCAGGGAGAGCAGGAGCCGTGACGATGCCAACAGGGAGAAGCAAACGGGGGCCACGCTCAGCACCTCCGGATAAAGTCCTGGAAGTGACCGTGGAAGCGGGTCTCGTCCCGCACGGAGCTGCCGGCGGCTCCGCAGCCTCCCGGCTGCCCCGGCCCTGGCGCGGGAGCTGCATCCCGCCCCGGCGAGCGGGACTGGCACGACTTATCTTTCCGAAGGGTCTGGTCTTCATTTGGAGACATCAAGAGCTGCAAAGCCTGCTCTTGCCCTCAGTAGTTTGTTTGAATAGCGGTTTCCCTCCCTGTTAAATTTGTACCATATTCAGAGGGGAATGTGTCTGGCTTTCACTCCGCGCCCTCGTGCTTGTCAGGCCTCGCTCCGGCGGGGAAAGCCCCGGCCCGGGACGCTCTCCCTCCTCCGAACCGCCGGCCAGGGCCGTGAGGCTCCCGACGGGAAAGGAGGGCTCCGGCTCTGCCTGTTTGCAGGGAAGTTCCACTTCTGTTAAGGGCAGAGTTTCCTCTTTGGCTGCTTCCGAGGATGCATCAAGATAGTGACGGGAGATGTTTTTTTAATCATTTCTCGGCTGGTAAAACCCCTGGATGTTCACAGATACCACCTGTCCCTGTTTAGGCTACAGTTTTATTCTGAGATTATGCTGTTTGTAGCCTTTCATCTCATCTCGCTGGCCGTGACAAGCAGGCCTGCGCGGGGGTGAGGACACCTCAGACGACACCTCCTCAGGGGCTGCTTTGTCACCAGTCTCGTGGTCGTGGTCAGGCCGCGGTCGCTGGGCAGTTCCTGCCACGCCAGGTGGATGGAGCGGGGATGCGGGAACGCCGGGAGCGGCCGGGCATCTGGGTCAGAACGGGTAAGTTCTGACCCAGACCAGTAAGTAAGTAAGAGGGACCCAGGCCTGGGCCTCCCAACCCAACGCCTCTGCTGCGGCCTCAGAGCCACTTTTCACGCCTCCATTTGTGTTTAAAGGCTCTTCCGGGACCTCGCTGCCCTAATGGCCCTGTTTGCACCAGCTATTTAGCGCCATTTGTTTTGTGTCAACATTGTCCTCCAATTTAGCCTTCCCCACCCCGTGTCCCCTCCCGACCTGCAGCCACCCATGGCCCCGGGCGTTCATAGAGAGCGGCTGCCAGCTCTGCCAGCTCCCCGCTCCGCCCCTGCGCTTCCCAAGCTCATCCCGGGGCCACACAAGCCCAGAGCACGGCCGCTCGAGGCAGCTCTGCCCGAGGCAGCTCTGCCCGTGGCGCCATGGGCACCCGCGCCCTCAGCGCCGGCCTGCGCCACCCTGCTGCGAGACGGACTGCGCGCCCAGCCAATCGGGAGCTGGGCTCCAGGTGCCCCAGCCAATGGGGTGGGGGAGAGCTGCCAAGGGGGGTGGGCTCACTGTTGAGGTAACGAGGTGTGTCCATGCGGCGGCCATCTCAGTGACCCACGGCAGCCATTTCAGTGACCCACGGCGGCCATTTCAGTGACCCACGGCAGCGGTGGCCATCTCAGTGACCCACAGCAGCCATCTCAGTGACCCACGGCAGCCATTTCAGTGACCCACGGCAGCAGTGGCCATCTCAGTGACCCACGGCAGCCATTTCAGTTACCTGCGGTGGTGGCCATTTCAGTGACCCACGTTGGCCATCTCAGTGACCCTCGGCAGCCATTTCAGTGACCCACTGCAGCAGTGGCCATCTCAATGACCCACAGCGGGCATTTCAGTGACCCACTGTAGCGGTGGCCATCTCTGTGACCCTCAGCAGCCATTTCAGTGACCCACAGCAGCGGTGGCCATCTCAGTGACCCACGGTGGCCATTTCAGTGACCCACCGCAGCCGTGGCCATCTCAGTGACCCACGGTGGCCATTTCAGTGACCCACGGCACCATTTCAGTGACCCGCGGTGCCATTTCAATGACCCACGGTGGCCATTTCAGTGACTCTTAGCAGCAGCCATCTCAGTGACCCACGGCGGCCATTTCAGTGACCCTTAGCAGCAGCCATCTCAGTGACCCACGGCGGCCATTTCAGTGACCCACAGCGGCGGCCATTTCAGTGACCCATGGCGGCCATTTCAGACAAGCCCAAGGAGCCACAGCTGCAGTGGGCGATAAGGGCCACAGAGACAAGACCTCCATGGCAGAAGGGCTGCAAGGGGTTTGCTGTGTGTCCCTGCCTCCCAGGAAATGCGGGATGGGACAGGCAGCCCCCGGCACAGCTTTGCAGGGCCTTGGGGGCCGCCTCAGGCCTTGCGTCCCTTAAAGCCAGAGCAGATTTCGCTCTGAGGACATGGCTGATATTTTAGTTTCTCTGGCTGGCTTCTGCCGTCTCTGTGTGTGGTTACGCCGTGTCTCAGCCTCGGACGGAGCCCTCTGACATGGCAGCGCTGTGGGATCCTTTGCTCTCCCTTTAAAAACGCGCCCGCCGGGTGAACGTTGCCTCCACAGCTGATGGACACGGTCTTGACAATATCCTCCTTCAGCGCCGTTCCTTGTCACATAAATATCGTCTATCAGTGCCTGTTGTCTTTACAGCAATCTTGAGCAAACAGTTTTATTTCCAATCAGGACATCGTGCATTGATCTAAACACTCATCTGTAATGGATCAATTTACATTAGGAGAGCAGTATTCTAGCATTGCTGTTCATTATATTGAAAGAAGTATATGTTTAGTTACAGGCTAAAATCAATTAAACAGCCCTCTGCCTTTTGCTGCAAGAGAGTCAACAAGCCAGTCTGTCTTGGACAATTATCCAGCTGCAGAATTTGAAAAAACAAAAGGAAAAAGGGGCCTTGCCGGGCCATCCTCTTCCTCGAGGCTCCCCGTTTGCCTTTCAGAGGCCTCTTTCGCTACGTTTTGCTCGTTCTGTGGCCTGGTGAAACGCTCGGTCACACCACACGAGCGAGGGACGGAGGCTCCTGGCGTGGAGGGGCTGCTCGAGGGCCGCGGGGAAACCTGTGGCACCGTCACCGGGTACGTGGGAGACGGCGGAAAACGCAGGCGATGACGATGATGCTTGTGGCTTCGTGAGCAAGATCATTGAATCCCGGCGGCCCTGGTATCTGCGGAGGAGAAAGGGAGGAACCGGACGGTGTGTGTGCACGGGGAGATCTGTCAAACGCTCTGTCAGCTCCTGCTTTCCTGCGAGAGAGACGCCTGCGAAGAGCGCTGGAGGCGCTCTGAAAGAGCAAACAATTTTGTTTGGCGCCGCAGCTACACAGAGAGTAGGAAGCTGCAATTTCAGAAGCAAAACACATAGGGGAAGTGCAGGGCAGTGCAATGCGGGGATGTCGGCAGCGCGTCCCCGGGGGCTCGGGCGCCGCGCGCGGGCTCGGGCTCCTGCCGCCTTGCCCTGGCGCTGAGCGGCTCGGCGGGGAAGAGCCGAGCCAGGCCAGGCCTTGCACCCCCGTTCCAGAGGAACATACGAGGAATTCGGCCTTCCCGTTGTGCCCACGCTCCTGCAGATACTCATCAACGGGCAAAAAGTGATCAAAGTGCTAGGCTGTTTGTTCCTGCAGGACCCGGTGGACCCGTGCTGTGGAGGATCTGTGCAGCCTCGCTGTTGTGTTTCTCTGTCTCCAGATCTTTCTTTGGTTCGAGACTTTGCCACTCGTTTTCCACCACCCAGGCAGCTCCAGCCCTTGTCTTCTTCTTTCATTACATGCACAAAAACATTGCTGCAATGCTAATAATAATAATGAGGGGGAAGGAACAGCAGATATTACAAAGCATATTAAGAGATTGATCTTGGTTTTGCTCTCGAATAAAGAGGCAGACCTCGAAACTACTGAAGCCATTCAGCTAATTGGTTATTGGCTCTCTTGAGTGATTATATCCACCCTGGTTCCACCAGGTTCAGCAGGTCTCGTGATGGTCAATTAGCCCTTGGCATCCAGGAGGGGAAATGCTTCACCGGGATGTTCTCGGAGCCAGGGCATGTTCCTGCAGCATAAGGTGGACTGAGTGGGAGAGGTGGCTCCCCCGTGAGCAGTGTGTGGACCAGCACTCGTGGCCTCAATCCCCTCCTTGGACCGGCAACAAAGGGCAATTCCTGCCGGTGTCCTGGCTGGAAAGGTAGTGGGAGGATGTGCCCAGGAACAGGGCTGCAGGCAGAGAGCCAAAATGAGAGCTTTCTGGAGGATCACCACCTTTTCCTGCACGCCCCGAGGCCCCGTTTTCCTGCGGGAGAGCCTGAGCTGCGAGACGTTTTCCCCGTGCACCTATGGAGGGCCTGCTGCTCCGGCTCGGTCGCGGTCGCCCGGCCAGCTCGGGGATCACGGGCTGCCTCGGCGGCGCCCAGCAGCTGATGCCGTTCCGCGGCTTCTCCTTCCCGCGGGAACGGAGAGCGCTCGCTCCCGCGCTCGCCGCCGCGGCTCGCCCGCGCGGTGCTGCCATGCAGGCCCTGGAATAACCGCCGGGTACGTTCAGGGAATTCGGCTCGGATTTTAAAACCTCATCAAATAGTTAATGACTGACTGTTTCAACACAGCAGTTCCTGCAAGACTTGGGAGAGAAGAGAGAGAGAGAGAGATGGAAAAGTTATTCATGTCCCATCTGTCTGGAACGCTTGTCCCCTCCCTCCCACCCACTGAGTCACTTCCTCCCTTTATATCTCACTTAAATTTTTTCCTTTCCCCTTTAGCTTATGATTAACAGGCACTCACCCTCTGCAAATTGTTTTTTTTTTTTTCTGATGCAATAGGTTCTATGGATAAATAGAGTATATTGTCTTGTAAACATATATATGGATGAAATACCGTATATACTTAATATGTGCATGTAAATTCCAGTTGCAAGGTGCTGCTTTGGGGGAGCAGCCCCTACCTATGGGGCACTGAGAGGGACCTGGCCCAGCTGGGAGGGGGAAAATGGGGCCATTTGCTTAAAAGCCCCGGGGTGCCTGGGTGGGGGTGAATGGACAGGCCGTGGGTCTGTTGGAGGGGATGCTAAGAGGGCTCTCTGTGTTGGCAGGTGATGACGGACTCTGGAGCGGAGGAGCGTGTCCTGCCAAGAGGAGGAGCTGCCCTGGTGCTGGTCCTGCGGGTAAGGGCTTATGGGTGAGGGCTATGGAGGGCACAAAGCCTCCCTGCAGGGCAGGGTGGGCTCCCTGTCCCAGCCTGGTGGCTTCGGGAGGGAGGAGGCAGCAAGGCTGCTGGAGAGCAGCAGGGCAGCGAGTCCATCCTGGGAGCAGCTACGGCGAGGAGGAAGAGCCCGGCTGCTTCCCGAGGGATGAAGTGAGGTGGTGGCTGCCCGGGGTGGAGCAGAGGAAGGCTGGCAGGCGAGCCTGGATGGCCTTCAGTGTGTTACCTGAGTTGCTGAGGTTTGCCTGTGAGGTGGTAACATCAGGTAAGTGGTAACCTGGTGTTAGGTGTTGCAGCGACTTTGCACGCGGCCTGCCTGCCTAAGCCTTCTTGCACCTGGCTGAGGGACTGTGCATTTTATCTCCTTGAGGCCTGTACTGTGGTGCAACAGTGAGATTTCTTTTTTTACTCTCTGGAGATGTCAACACCTCTTGGAAAAACAATTTCATTTTTCCTTAAAGCCAAGAGCTTGAGCAGCAATTTGTGGCCGGGGGAATTCCCGTCCCAGAGACACTGGCATTGCTATGTTTTGTGTTTAGCTACCAGTTTGCTGCCCTCTTTTCTTATTCCCTTTTGTAACAAGATCCTGTTAGCTTTTCTGGTTTCAGTCAGCTTGCCATAAGCTAATGGGTGATGCAATAACCTGGGCAATATGTCCACTGTGCTCTGGGCTGAAGCCTGTGTGGCACAGATGTGTCGCAGGGCCCTGTGCGAGGAGGCCCCTTCTGGAGGTGTCAGATGTGTGGGGATCCCGCCGAGCCGGGGCTGGCTCCGCGCCAGCCTCCCAGCTCCAGAAGCTCCCGCCTCTGCGGGTGCCTCCGGGCCGGTGCGGCTGCGTCGGCGCCCTGCTGCCTCTGTCCTGCAAAACTGCTCGGTGCCCGGAGCCGAGCGAGGAACAGCAGGCGTGGTGTGCAGCCAAACACTGCCTGGGGAGCTGCTGGCATCGACGGAGCGTCCGCACCTCGTGCAGAGCCGTGACGATGGGCTGAGACCAGCGAGGGTGGGCCTGTGCTTGCAGGGCCTTCCTGAGACTGGGTCTTGCACGCACCGAAACTCCTGTAGGTTCCTCTGCAACAGCAGAGCCAGGAAGAAATGCCCAGGCTTTGTCGTGGCAAGAAATGCAACTGAGAGTTTAGACCTTTCTGGTGTTGTGGCACCTAGTAGAAGACTGTAAAATGGCCAGACACGCTCGTTTTATTGATTTTTATGAGAGACTTAATGAGTCCCAGGAAGGTGGACCTGTGCTGCGTTACCGCACGTTGAACAGGCGCTGGGGCTGATGCTGCAGAGTGGTGGTGAAAAGGGAGGCCTCTTAGTTTATGCCTTTCCTCTGATGGGTATCTGTGCATTCTTTAAAGGCTTCCTCTTTCCATTTATTTTTGGAAACAATTTTGTACATACAAGGACAGCTATAGTGTCCTTGTGTTATACATGCTGTCTAATGAAATTAGTATTTTGTTTGCCCTACGGCAACCTTTGGAAATAAGACAATAGCCTCAGTTGTTTATTTCCCTGAGAGATGTTAATGATTAACTCTGAAAAGAAAAGCAGTTCTTCTACCTGTACTACATAAACTTTGATAGCTCTGCGGAACAGCAAGATATCTTTAGGTAATAAATGGCTTGCAAAAAGCTAAGTTCTGTTACATTAGTGTGCAGATAGATTTGGCTGCTGAAGAACAACCTCAGCCTAAGAACTTAGTGCTGCCAGCTGGCAGGAGTGATCATATATGTAAAACCTTAAGCTAAGCCAGAAAAACCTGAGTTTAAATCTCTTGCCAGGGATTGTAGGATAGAATGATTAACCTGATTTTGTATTTTTGGATAACTATCAAGTGCCCGAATATTTATAGTAATAAATGTCTTCCATATGTGCTGATACTGCATCCATGGAGTGCAGTGGTGTGATACAGTTATTGTTTTACTTGAAGACGCTAATTATAGCTAATCCTATAGGCACATGAATCATGAAACACTGGCCCGGTTGCTGGCAGCTCCTGGGGGTGCACGTGAGCACTGCAGGTCAGCAGAGAGCTCAGGGCAGAGCTCAGTGTGTCGGAGATGCCAAGCTTCATCTTCGGCAGTGATAAAGGCATTTAAGCACTTAGAGCTGCTGGTGAACACTTCATCAGCCCTTCGGTGGCTACTAGCAGGTGTCTGTCTGCACCTCTAGATGTCAAAAGTGCCACTGGTAACACGGTCCTGGAGAACCTACGTCTCACTGTCACGCAGTGTTAGTCCTGTGACCCTCTGAGCCGCAGCAACCTTGGGGCTCTAAGGCTCCTGAATCATTCCTGGTGCCTGCCGGGCTGCTACGAGAGCCTGTGCATGGAGCACGGCCTGTGCATGGAGCAAGGCCTGTGCCTGAGCACCCTGAGCCTGCGCAGAGCTGAGCCTGCGCAGAGCTGGGCCTTCCCCGGCAGGGTGGTGACTCACCAGGTCAGGCTTGCAGACACACCTGAGCGGTGAAACCTCTTCAGGAGGCAATCCCAGAGCTGCTCCCCAGCTGGTTGGAAAAAGCAGCGGAGGAACTGAGTGAAGGTCATAGTGCTGTAATAAGAAGGCTATAAAAACAGCGAAAGCGGGACTAAACCAATGTTCCAGTCGTTTGCTGCTCCCTTGAAATAGAGGTAAGCCCGCCCAGACGTCTTCCTTTTAAATACTAACTACTTCATCTGTTTTAAACCAAAAATAATACCTTTTGATTGGAAATGCTTCAATAACATTATTTGTGCATTTTATTGAGGCCGAGGTTGCAATTATTAGAGTCACCAGGAATTCCAGACGTTTAAACATAGCCTTTATTTCTCCAGAGTAAACCACATCCCTGCGCAATTATTCTTCTATCTAAATGCCTTCAAACCAAGTCCTAAACCAGCTTTGACGTTTGTTGCTGGTGGTCCTTCTTACAGCTCAGCTCTTGAAAGAACATGCAGGGCAGATGATTGCCAGGGAGGCTGGGGCTGGATCAGGTCAGGTATTGCAGTCTGGGGCTGTGCGTTTGAGCTGGGCCTTGCAGGTCTCAACAAGAATGAGAAGGGTTTGTCCGGTCATGGGAACCACTCCTTGAGCCATGTGATCCCTTTTATGGCTTTTATTTCGGCTGGCTTCTCATCAGGAAGCAAACAGAACTGCATCAGTGGCAGAGGCTTGGCCTCCCCCCAACATATACTCTGTTGCTCCCTAATCTTTTCTGCAAACTTTTCTGGAACTTTAATTAAAAACCTGGGAGTGCTAAGAGAGTCTCTAAGGCCTGCATCTCCTTTGTTTTTCTGGCTCCTTGACAGAAAAGGGGACAGGGACTCAAGTGCTTGGGCTGTTCGAGTTCCTCGATGCTTCCAGAACAGGGCAAGTAAAAATGTGGGCCTAGAAATTCTTTCCAATTCCGACATCAGTCCCAAGAAGCCAAAGTGGTGAAGCCAAAGGGGTCTGCAGTTTGAGTTTTTGTTTAGGAGGTGACTTGAGACAGGAGCAGGTAGTAAAAGACGATCCTTCCTGGCGAGAGACTCTGTGTTGGGGTTTCTGTCTGTAGAGCAGACCAGGTCTTGAGTGCCCTGTCAATTAAGGGCAGCAATTCGAAGTGATTCACAGCAGATTACGCCAGCCTGTCTCTTGACGGGCCGCTCTGGTACGGTGCCTGCAGGTGCTGCGCAGGCTGCCAAGCCTGGAGCTAGCCCGCAGTTATGCTGTCAGCCCTGCTTACATCTAATGCTTTATGACAAGTGTCTACCTGTAATGTGATAATGGGCTGAAAACCTCTGCAAAATTGATAGGATCTCTTGCAAAGAAGGAGAAACTTCGAATGTGGTGGGCATGGCTCCCTCTCGCTGAAGGTCCACCTGAACTGCAGAGGGTCCTTTGCAGCTTGGAGGCCTCATTCTCACTCTGCCCCTGACGGGGGGGTCCTTAGGTGGTGTCTGTGAGGTTACTGGCCTCTGCTTTTTCTTGGCACAAAGAAAATCCATCCGTTGCATCTCCGGAGGCTTTAAATCTGTAAAATTTCTGTGTTTGAAACTTGAACTGCTGTTGGCTTCTGCCTCCAAACCTGAAATACTGCTGGCCTCTATCTCTTAGGGCTTCTGGTGTTTTGTGCCCCCACTGATGTTCTGGGTAAAACAGTCCTCTACTTTCAAGATGTTTCCAGAGTTTATGCAATGAGTCAGTTATATTTAACCCTTGATGTATAAGCCACAAGTTAGAATGATTAACAGGTAGATCTTGTGAGGTGCTCTAGAAGAAACAATATTTGACATCGTTTCACACAACCTGTACCTAATGGGGCTGGGCCAGGTGCTTGCCCTTTTGTTATTTATATGATCTGGGTATAACTCTGTTGACTTTGTCTTGGATGTCTTCAGGATGAATGCAGCTCTGCTAATGTCCGTGTGATAACTGCAACGGCATAAACCCTTCCCTTCCAGCTCCCCGTCCTTGTGTAGGTCCCTGTGGTGGCTCTGACCCCCGTGCTGTTCAGCGCCACATCTGTGGGCTCCCCTTGCTCCTTAAAGAGCCTGTGGAGCCATTAGCTCTGGCTAAGTGATCCCTGGGCTGTCTTTAGAATAATTAAAACCACAAGGCAAACAGTTATCCTGGACTATCAGCAGCGTATCAACAAAACTTGCGTCTTGAAATGTGTGTTCAATTTCTGTTATTAAAAGGCACGGAGCCATATGTGAAATATTATCACGCATCTTTGTGAAATTAGCAGAACTATTTGAACAACCATTTTGTCCCTATCAAAACAGACCCCTATTATTATTAATACGTGTTTTTTTCATACTGCATAAGGAGGTGAGAGCCTGCAGAGAGCAGGAGGGCCCGGGCAGGGAGCCCAGGCTCTATAGCCCCAGCTAGGACTGTTAGCAGGGTTTTAAAGGCAGACGCTATCTCAAACCCAGGCAATGCTTTTAGTAACTAGAGGCAGGAGCGAAATGAACAGTTCTGTACTGGTTTTAATTCTGAGATCCACGAGACTGTACTGGTTCTGTCCAGTGAAGTTCTGTTAGAGTCAATGGAAGCTCTGCTGTTGAGATGGGAAAGGAAAACGGGCCAGTAAGGAGTTTGCTATGTAAATACCACCACTTATAGCTAAGGGCAGATATTAAAAAGAGATTTTTGATTGCTTTTGAACATTTCGAACAAAAGCAAAAGTAGTAAAAAGACTTAAATGAGAGGGGGAGAGGAATGGAATTCAGCTTTCTATTCCATAAAATGGCCCCAGGAACACCTGAGAACTTCCTGAAGGAGGAGGAAAAACAAGAACTGTGGCAAGGTAAGAACAAGGAAAAAGAACTGTGGCTTTGTCACTTAACAGGTACTTTAGGAAGGTGATTATTGATCTGCTTGGCAATGTCCTGGGCTACTGCTCCTAGCACGTGAGTCCTCCCTGTACACCCAGTGCCTTTGCCGCTGGCTTTGCAAAGCGTATAGGGGACTTCTGTG
>JAVCKT010033126.1:12267-50116 GCA_032273925.1 Rhynchotus rufescens
GACATAGTTCAGGGTGTGAGTACATGTGTGTGCCTGAGTCTGTCTGGCTTCAAGGGTGTTGAAGACCAAAGACTGTGTTTGGATAAGATGGCTAATAGAGAAAATGCCAGTGCTTCTTGCCAGCCCAACCTCCCAACCAAGCAAATGGAGATAAGGCAAGCCAAGCTGAAGGATAAATATGAAATCAGTTGATTTAGTCTGCTTAGTCAAACTGAACAACAACATCCCTTGATAGTCAGAGTTGAATCGGCAAATGTAAAAAACAAAGACAGTCAACCCTGCATTTACAACCCACTTGAGGTTTTCATGCTGACAACCTAGTCGCTAAGTATAAACGGTCCTCCCACTACTGGTTTGTCTGGGCCTTGGGATATATTCTGGGATATGACTGCATCGCTAGCCTTTCAATCTTAGCTTGATGTATTTTTTTTCCTCTCTTTCTTTAACTAAACAAATACACTAGAACTTTTTCGCTGTGCCAAGTATTTCTGCTAGAAAATATTCTGGAGGACTCATGTAATAATAAACATGTGAAGGCTTTCTGATTTGAAAGAGTCTTGCTTAGATTCATTTTTTTAGCTCCGGAGTAAGATTAATTCTGTTCAGCAAGTGCTTAAAACCTAAGCTCATAGGCCTCCAAATGTGCGGTGCCCAGAACAGGCTCTGTGTGTGTCTGTAACACACTGAGTTTAGGGCACATAATGTGTGATATGACCTCTCATTGCACAAGCTCCTCACCCTCCTTTATTAACATGGAGCTTTTGATATGTTGCATCTTTTGCTTTCCTAAGAGCATCTGTCATGGATGCTTTCAGTAGCAACTCATGAGCACCTAGGGAGGGAGGGACCAGAGATGAAAATCACGGAGAGAAAGAGAAGCCTTCTACAGTTATTTGTGTATTGGCAATGAATAATATGAAATAAAGGAAAAGGCTTTAAACTGGTGCATCAGGATTCAGTCTTTCTCTCTGAGATGCTGTGCAAGGGTGAATATAGAGACTTTAAATTTCTGTTCTCTTTAAATGAAACTGAACATAAAATGCTTTCAGAAGCACCTTCAGAGTTCCTAGCAGACAGCACCTGGAGCCCATATGGGATAGCCATCCAATAACCTGCACACACTCCTCAAAGCATGCTAAATTGTCACTCTTAGCAAAAAAAAAACCACTGTTGTGGTTTGGGGATGGGAGAGAGCAACACAGCTTCAAAGCCGTTTGTGTTAGCTGTGGAGGCTCAGCAGCAAAGGGGTTGATTTCATGCAGGGGAATGTATAAAAATCCCTTCCAACTTGAGACACAGGAAGCCTTTTGGCCGCACAAAAAGACTGCTTGTGCCCTACGCCTCCAATGCTTCTGTGTCAGAAATAAGAGAAGCAAAATGCCACCGAGGGCTGCTGCAGCTGGCTGCCAGTGTGGCACTGCCACGGCTTGCCACCTTCCTGAAGGTACCACAACAAGCAGCGATCTGGATTTCCCAAAGCAGGACTGCAGGATGGAGTCAGCCTTGTGCAACGCTCTCCTGCATTCAGTCTGTTTCAGGTGTTGCCAGTTAGTTCAGGTGTTTCTTTCCCGTGAATGGGTGCTACAGCCTGCATCTTCTCCTCGTCAACTGTGAGACACCTCTGCACCCTCCCTGCCCTGCGACTGCTGTTGATCGGGTAATGCTGCTGGGCAGAGCAGGCTGAAGGGCCTTTTTGTAAACGGATGTGGTGCTTCAAGGAAGAAGGAGGAAAGAGTATATCTCAAGCTGATAATAGCATGGTTGGAAAGGAGCTTTTTCATGAGAGCATCAGCCAGGAAGGGGCCAGAGCTTAGAATGAAGGAAGTCAACCTTAAGTCTCCCCAGCCCTTTCCTTTAGCCAGGGAGCGCTCCTGTCGCACACCCCTGAGCTGCTCCAACCCCTCCTCTTTTCTGTCCCTGCCCCACGAGTCTTTTTCGTGCCGTGGTCAGGGTGTTGTAGCTTCGAGCTGTGCAGGTGCCCCTGTAGCTCTCTGGCTGCGTAACAGATGTGCACAGATACTTAGGGCAAGACCTAGGAAATGACTCACGTGCGTTTCAGCTTCCCGCATCCGCAACGCAGGTGCTGCTGTGGCCAACGTGGAGCTCCACTAAGGTCAGCCTTAGCACAACCCGAGCACATCAGCTCATCCAAGGCTGAGCTCTGCCCTGCATGCGGTTCCTCAACATGGGGACCCAGGAAGAACAAGCACTTCATTGGCCTGTCTTAACAGGAGTTAGGAGGTGTTGGAAGTTTAAAACGGAGCCTGTGAGACCTGAGGACAAGGTGTGGAAACATCTCCAGCAGGGATGAGGTTAAGAGACAGCGTGATAAGCTGTGGTTTGGCTCTGAGTGCAGTGGAGATAGCAGTCTGGAAGAGTGCCCGGTGTGCTCTTGCAAGAGACCTGTAATTAGCGTGTGACCGCTGCTGGTCGCGTATCGCAGGTAATGAGACTGTGATGAACCTCAGGGCTCTTCAGTCGATGCAGGCCCTTTGTCTTTCTTTCTCCACGAAGCTGTGGGAAGCCCTTTAATTAAGGCTCCCAATTACGCATTTGACAGAGATCCTCCAGCCCAGCGAGCTGTGATGTTAAATGCCAATTGACTGTAGAATGTCGCTGTAACTTTGCAGCTATATGGTCCACCTCATATCAATACTACCCTTAGGTGTTTTCTGGCATCGTATATGGGTGGTGTCTTACTGCAGCACCCCTGTTAAATCGTTGTGCTCTGTGCACAGCCGTTTCCAGAGGGCTAAAGCTCAGTTTAAACGCTGCATGCATAGGGAAATGGGGGTGACTTCTACTGGTGCCTCCTGAAAAGGGGCAGACGACTTAAAAGTTTACCTGGCTGTAGCAGGGGAAGCTCAGCCTGACAAATCCCTTGAGGTGCTCTAGCTTGGGCTGCCCATTCACAGCAGATACTTGGGAGGGATTAGCAACCAGGGCCGTTATGGGTCTGGAGACATATTCTGCAAAACAGACCATGTTAAACTAGGTAGGTGTGTTCTCACTTCTTTTGCTGCCTTTATTTTTTTGTCCCCTTCTCCTCATTCTCTTGCCTATTGCAAAAATCTAAGTTTGGAAGTGTATCAAAAGCAGGATTTTGAATAATTTAAAAGAAACTAAGTTCTATTAAAGTCATAGGAGGAGAAGCTACAGCTACAAATGAGACTGTATAGTGATGACTTCGGAGCAAAACTGGGCGAAGAGAAGAACGGGGCATGTGAGCTCTGCCTCTGACTGCTCTGTTGTCCTGTCGGTCTTTTCTTTGGTGTATCCTCAAGTCCCTGGACTTTCTGAGCAGAAGAGTGTACTTAGACCATTATGTTTAGTGCTTATGGACAGAATTAGCTTTTGTAACTTTGTTTTACCCTTTCCTGATCTTTCCTGCAGGAAGGTTTGGGATTCTTCCCACCCAACCTCAGTGCAAGACAGCAAACTATGGCTGTGTTGCAGCTGTATCAATGCACCTCATGTAGAATGTATCCCAAATATGATACTCTTAGAAAGAAAAGATTTGTCTAGAAATTATCTCTTCATTTGTGTTTATTAGAAAATTGTGTAAAAATGCACGCTCAATTGCTGCTGGATTGCCATAATTTATTACATTATACCTTGAACAACTGGTAAAAATGTATACATATTAGAAGTGGACCTGCATTACACTTCCATGCCTGAGGATGCCTGTATTCTGTGGGAGATTGGATGCGAAATGGTATGAAATATTTTGCAATAAATAACTCAGTTGAAAGTTTGACTTGACCAACAAGAGCTGAGAGCCCCCTCTATGCACTCAGTTTGTCAACACCGCAAGATTTCTGCCTTTACTGCTCCGACCTGGTCATGTCTGTTCATAGCTCTTTCATGTCTTGTATTTGGCAGTATTTCAGCAGGTATTAGCAAGAGAAACACAGCCGTGCTGAACTACCAGTCAGAATGTATTTTCTCCTTTGTTTGCCCGGGGGATTCATTTTCCTGTCCCTGTAAGAAATCTTGGACTGAGCACAGGAGCAGGTTACCAGGAGGAGAACTCCTGTGCAGATTGTGTCAAAGTCTCAACTTTGTTTTCACTGAGTGTTTTCACTGAGGTCCGAGCCCTCCGTGGTACGGGAATCCCATGAATCCACACAACCTCACTGGAGACACATTCCCTGAGCTACGGCTCTCCCAAAGTCCAGGTTTGCAGCTTCCTCGATTCCCTGCTTTGCTCTGTGTTTGTGGGCAGCTGTGTCTGTGTGTCCTGCTCTTGGTGAGCAACGTGGGACAGGGGGAATTAACATCCCCTCTGCTTCATGCACCCGTCCCTTAGACCCTCCATCTGACAAAATAGGTCCTTCTAATGGGATTTTGATTTGAGAGTCTCAAAATACTTCCCAAGCAATTTGCCCATGTGAACTTGCACTTTGGACTTACGTTCTCAAAGGTGAACATTGGCATATTTACAGTTTTCTAAGGGAGAAAAGCACAGTTTAATAAAACTTGCTAAATAGAGCAAATGAGGCTGCAATACACCAACTCTCTGTTATATATTAATCTGGTGTTATTAAGTGTTAACAACACATTGTATGGACTGCTAAAAGGGGCCAGGAAAAGTCTGAGAATCAAACATGTAAACAGCTAGAGCTTTTTTTAAAAAAAATTTATTGGAAACATTAACAACACTGCAGCTAAATCCTTTGTTTTCATGACTGTTTTAAATTAAACTAGCAAAATTGTCATTTAAAAAATGTGGTGTTTTAGCAGTTATCAAAAGGTTCAACAGAATAATTTGAATCTGTGTACGTATAGAAGGTTTTGTACTTGTTTTGAAGAATTTTTTTTTTTTAAGGTAAGAGGTTGTCTATGGTCTGTTTAGGGGAAACATGTTTAATGCATCCTTCTCAGTGCAGCTAACTATTCAGCAGGCTCATGCACAACAATAATCATGCCTAAGAATTAAGAACATTCTCCTGAGCTGGGTGCTGTGGGGCTTAAGTGACCAACATGCACTGAGTTTCGGATATTAGCAGCAGCTAAGCAGCCAGCAGAGATGACCCAGGCTTAATGACACAGGGATCAGCAGAAATAGAGCGGCTGAAGGATGTGACAGTGTCATTGAGTCACTTGTGACACGGGCCAGGCCGTAGGTGTCCCTGCTCCCACTCCAGGTGCGGATGAGGGGTTTGGTTTAAGCTTAGGCAGTGGATCTGGGGCCTGGCAGGGCCTGCCCTTGTGCTTTGGCAGTGGTTACGGGCAGCCCCGTGTGCCTTGAGCCAGGCTATGGGCACTGTCCTCTTCTGTCCCCATCACACAGGTTTGCAGATGGGGCAAGACAGTCTAGAGTCCCAACGTCCCTGTCCTTTCCTCGCTGTTCTGGGAATACTTGAGAAGGAGTGAAATGGGCAATCAGCAAGTGATTCATTCTTCATTTATCAGCAAAGTCGGATGAAATCACTCAGACAATTTGAAAGAGCATTGCAGAGCTCTTGCTCTCCCTTGAAGGAGGTGCATCCAGGGGTTTTGTTTACCTGAGCACTAAAATATGATTTATCTCAGCGAGAGACATTGGGGCTTCTCAGGTGGTGCTGGGCTGCCTTGAGGAGGAGCTGAGACCTGCACCAACGACGCTCCTGTGAGCTGTGTTGATGGTATGAACAAGGTTGGTGTTTCTAAAGTTATGCTGAAGAAGGTCAAGAAGACGGCAGTAACTGGCTCCCCACATCATTTTTAGGGACTTGCTGCTGGAATGCTTTCCCATGGAGCTGCTCGCAGAGCTTCCTGCGCAGTGAGACTTTATTGAATGTTAGCAACAGGATTTTTTTTTTTTTTTCTCCTTCTGTGTGTGTGTTTTTTTTGAGGTTGGGCCTGTCTCTCCCTCGGTGTTTCTGTAACCCACAGCGTGAGGCTGAGAAATGCACCTCAGACTCCCCTCTTCCCATATGCAATGCGACACGGCAGTGACGGACCCCACAGTGCCGGAGGCGGATGCGGAAGCGCAGCGGGAGCCTCCCGCGGGAGCTGCAGGCGAGGCGGCCCTGGGTATCCGCACCGTTAGACAAGGGCTCTCCTCGAGCCAAGCTATTCTTCATCCCAGTGCAGAGACCCTTCCGCGGGGTTTGCTCTCTCCTGCCTTAGCCGCAGCAAGTGAGGCGCTGTGCTGGGCAAAGGGCAGGCATTCAGCGGGCTCTTCGGGGACTCGCAAATACTCGAGGAGTCACAAGCTGAAATAGCTGTGAGTGGCTGGGGAATGTTTTATTGCCCGATGCACCATTGCTCCTCTAATTCTCCGTTCAGTTCCTCGAGTTGGCTCTAACACTGGTGGAAGAAAATATGTGAAGGCACTGGGATATGTGACTGTAGCAATATTCTGCTTTTTGTTTTGTTTTACTATTATTATTTTTTTTTTAAGAGGAGCAGCAAGACACAGTGGAGCTGTTTTTTAGTGACTCCTGCCTTTCTCCTCAGTGCTAAAACTGATTTACACACTGTTAGGCAATAACCTAAATATTTGTAAGTGTTTCTTTCCTGATAGTGTGTGCCTTTGCTGAGGCAGGGAAGGGAGGGAAATAATTAAAACAAGTATTTCCCTATCTTTTTTCCCCACTATTTCCCACATAGAGGGGTAATTTTCCACCCTCCTCAGCTTTCTCGGAGGGATATATAGCAAGGTTTTGTTGAGAAATGCTTGGAGAAGTATCCAGAATTCAGAACATCCTGAGCTTTGTGGTTGCTCCGAGTCAAATGCAAGCGAAGTGGCTGGAGTCAACTTTTGCTTACCCCCAAACTAGTGTTCATGCCCAGTTAAATGTCCTGGGGAGGTAAGAGGCCTTGCCTAGGTGTAGCAGCCTATGTTTGGGCAAGGGGAACAATGCAAAAAACTGCCCTAAATGATAAGACTGGGTGGGATTGCTGACTTTTTTGCCTCTTCCCCACTGCATCTGTTGGTGCTTTGCCTGCTGGCTGCAGCCGGTGCTGGGATGCTTGGGGATGGGGTGGCAGTGCCGGGCGTTCGCTGGCCCCTGGCACCAGGACAAGGCAGGATCTGCTCCTGTGCCCTGCTCTGCACTCGCAATGTCCGTGGAGTTAATCGCAACCTACGGCGCGCCTGGAAAACTCTGACCTCGACAACTGATTTCCAATTGTAATCCTGCAAGAAGAATGGCTGGCTAGTTCGGTTTTGCTGCCCGTGCTTAAGTGCATTTTGCTTTCATTATGGGGTGTCAAGTTGTTAATATTTATGGAGGATACAAAAGAATGAAAATTCTGTTTCGTGTTCAATCTGACATCTTTTGGCAGCACAGCCCTCTGCTCATGGTAGCAGCTCTGTTTCAATTCGGCAGTGTTCTTTCGAGATGAAGTCCTTTAAAGCGTGCTTTGGCTCCCAGGAGGGATGCCATGCAAATGGTATTCAGGGGGTCTGCCTTTATTGTCTCAAATATTAATAATTTCCAGATTAAGTGTGACTCCTCTTAAAGAAATGAGTTTATTTGCCTATTCCTTCTTCCTGTTCTGTCAGCTTGGTAAATGTATCCTGATGCTTTTAAAGTCAACCTGCTTTTCTTTCCTTGGCAAATGTCGGTGTGTGCCGGGATGCTCCGTAGTCGGGCGGGTGGCCCGCGCAGCTTGGCCTGGGTTGGCCTGGTTATTCAGGACATGGAGTTGTAGGTGTGGAGCAGGAGGACAGGAAGGGGCTCTTCCCTAGCCCCTGTCTGCACAGGGGCAAAATGGACATTAATTTGGAGGGGTCAGTGTGGTGAGGAAGGCAGCAGAGGCTGCCGGGCTCTGCCTGGCGCTCAGCAGGCTGGTGTTTATTCCTATGTTAAAACCTCCCATTGATCTTCAGAAAGCTAAAGAGTTGAATCCTAAGAACTATGTACCTGCAAGTACAGATATAGATACCACGCACTCTACCTGCATGTGTAGATATAGCACGTGCATTCAGTGAATGTATGTTTACATACCATCTACTTGCTTATAAGCACGTATCGTTTGTAACGTGTGCTTTGCATGCAGAGATGAAACTATGAAATGTAGCGAGGATACAATAGGAAGAAATGTTTTTACAAGGGTTTCATAAATAGAAAAGTAACTGTTGGAATTGGGTTTGCTTGGAAAGTCTTCTCCCAATAAATGCATTGTATTTCATTCATTATTTGGTATATTTAGCTTAGAAATACATTGCATATCCATAAGTATTTTGCGCACAAAATACCCATTCAGACCAAGTCTGCTCTTTGGGGGAATAAAATATTCGAGGGCAGAATAACAACTCCGTAAGATTATATGCTGGATAGTACAGCAATAAACTATAAAAGACACCAACAAACTGGAGGTTAAAACTACGTGCTACTGCTAATTACCTACTCTCCTGCTGAATACATTTCTGTGATATGTGTATGGCAAGAATTCTGTGTATAAATAGTGGGACATAGCCAAAAGCACAAAAGAAATAGCGACCTTTGTGCCAGGTCATCAGTCGCTTAGATAACCAGCAGTTCTCGCCAGTGACCCTGTAAGTGCAGGTGCCGACGCTGCGTGTCCTGCCTCGAGGGCGCTTAGCGGCACGCGCCCCGCTAGCGTTTCACGCACCGCACAGCACCCGCCTGGCGTGTAACACCAAAGTTAACTTGCAAACTTTCACGTTTTCCGGCGTATTTCAAAGTCCATCCAGACACTTTAGCTGAGGTTAGGGTGCCAATGGATTGTGGCCTTTGATCCGCAGGAATCCAAGCCTGGCTTCTGCCAGCCTCACCGCCTGCGTGAGCCCTGGGACAGCGGCTGTCCTGGGGTCCAGGGGCAGGGGAGCTGGCCCTTGGTTCAATTTTATCATCTTTCTTGGTTCAGTTTTATCATCTTTCCTTACTTTAGCACCTACGAAAGAGTAGCTTGGACGGGCTTGTCCTGTAGCGTGCAGGCAGGGTGCCTCTTTAATGACCAAACCAACAGTACAAGGATATTTTGAAGGGCTGGAGGGGGTGTCATTCTCTTTGGCATGGCCTCTCTTCTGCTTTTTTTATGCTGATACAGAAAACACCCGCAGGTGTGATGAATGCCCAGTTTGCTGCATGAGACTAGTTATAGTTCCAAGGAGCTCAGGGGACACTTTATGAGCTCTTAAGTAGTTCATTAACTAGGAGGCTCTGTGCTTGATGCGAAAGAAACAGGTAGGCTGCCAGGGGATGCCTCCTGACACAGCGTTTAGAGATGCAGCAAATGAATGTTCACCTAATGGTGCAAAAAACTCTCCTCTCTCTCTGCTCTTTATTATATGCTGATATTAAAGTTTAGTAAAATCAGAACACACAGATGCTAGAGAACGATAAGTTCTGCAATTACGGCTATTTTATTTCATAGTCTTAATGAATAGTTTTGAACACCTCAGCTAATTCTGTCGATGCTGGTGACTGCCCTTGGCTTACACCCTCACCCTGAAGTTCTTGGGTCAGCTGTAGACTTTGCTATTGCTTTAATCCTGCACCACCCACCTCCTAGTATTGCTGCATCTCCGGGTCGTGAGTACGATGTAGGGAAGAGCTATCACAGGTGGGTTATTATTTATAGAGGAGTCGAGGCACAGGATATCTCAGACTTTTCCATGCAGTGATCAGACCTTTCCACGCAGTGACTAAAGGAAAGACAGCAGTATGGATAAACACACCCTTATCACCCATAGCTACTTAAACAGGCAGTTAACGTTAGTGGTAAAACACGGCAGCTCTGGTGAAGACCCTTGATTTCATGCTCAGTTGTCTTCAGTCCAGGGAACTGGCAGAAGTGTCATGAGCATCTGCTTTACCTCTTCCCTTTTTCATTTGCCAGGTTAGGGCATTTATCCAAAAGGAATATTTCTTGCTTTTACGCAAAGAGTGATTGGGAGAATAACATCTGATGCAGACTTTCTTGTAGCTTGTGATTAATAAGAGGTGCAGTTAGAAAGGAAACTAATCACGTGCTGTGCCATTTCATAGTCCCTGCGGGAGCCCCGGGCAGGACACCGCTGTTCCCACGGGTGTCCCCAGCACGGAGCAGGGGAAGGGACCTCCTCTTGCCCTGCACGATGCTCCACGGGAGGCTGGTGGCCTCTGCGAAGGTGCCCTGCTGGCCCCAGCCTGCCGGGAGCTGCGCTTGCCACGGTCCCGCATCCGTGCTGAGCAGCCGCCTTTCTCCGTCCCTGCAGGCACATCTGTATTTCTGCAGTGTTTCTGACCAGCAACAGGGAGCGATGTGGGTTTGAGCAGCGGAGGAAAATGCACTCGGCGTTTCACAAAGTGAATCGCTTGGGCTTGACTGGAAGGTGAGGAAGAAGAGGAAAGTGTGAGGGGCTCTTAGGAAAGAAAACGTGGCTGGCTTCACTGAGCACTTCTCAAGTGTTTACTCTGAGTATGCTTTTAGTGCTTCTGGTTCACCGTCCTTCTGTGTGTGTCTGCCGTTAAGGTTGGAAACAGATACAAAACCCTAGAAGTATTTCCCTCAGCTAAATGATGACAATGAACACATGCATATATTCTTAAACGAATGTCACGCTAAAGAAGGGTAGGAGTCAGCAGCTGTGCAAAGATGTTGAAACCTTTTCTTTAGGCCACCTTCCTTAATGCCAGAGTGGTGCAAGTGGTGCACAGCAAGAAGCTTCCTGGCTCAGGAGGTCAGGCCTGCAAATGGGCACTTAGCTGCAGAGCGAGTGCAGCAGGCGAGCGGCGGGGTAAGTGTGTGGCACACGTGTGGGTCCCGCAGACCCCTGAGGTGGCGGGTTTCCAGGTGGCACCGCGCTCCCGGCCCCGGGGCCGTGCTGCTGAGGCTGAGACGTCAAATGGTGCTTTGAGTGATCGCTCTTCCAGTGCACTTGGTGCTACGTATCCTGTGGGAGTGTATAGAGAAGGGGGAGATCACAGGTGGATTTGCAGAGGCGCTTCAGCAGCCTCTTCAAGCAGCTTCAGCGTGGGCAAGGAGGCACCCGAGCGTCTGCTCCTGAGTGCCCTGCGAGGGCTCCCCGGGGCTGCAGCCTTCAGCCCCGTCCTCACACAGGACTGAGGCTCTGAGAGCCCCCCGGCCTTAGGGGGCTGGTGGTGGTCGTGAGGGGCCGGAGCCTCTGCTGGGCCCGATGTCTGAAGGTTTAAAAAATAAAATCCACTTGCTACTAAAATGAAAAATGAAAATCGCAACTTATGTGAAACCAGTTCAGGGGAATGCTGATTATTTCCCTAGAAAATGTTCTGTTCTACTTAACGCCTAGTGTAATAGTCATATTAAATATGAACTGCATGGCTACAAAGGGTTAAAGTAAACATTTACTCTAACACTAGCTGTTTTTGGTATTGTTGCAAAGGAACAGTGACATGTTTCCCCAAACATTTGGTTTGGGCAGAATGACTTTTTTCCCTCCACGAGGAGCTGTTTCAGTCGGATTGTTTCCAGGCAGCTGTGCTGTGCCATGCAGGGACAGTCAGGCTGACCTGGGCCCTACCCGTGGGCAGCGAACGGCTCCTCTCGTGGTTGCTGCTTTGAGGGCTCTTGGATTAGGCTGCGGAGGGGACACATGGACAACCCGGAGATGACTGGAGGCAGCTCCACACAGGCCTTCATGCCTTTGTCTTCCCAGTGAAACGGATGGGCACGAGGCCCCCAGGAGCCTTTAGGGACCAGTCCATTGATGTGCTGCAGTCACAGGGGCTGTGCTGGGCTGGCAGGGCCCCCTGAGGTTGTAAAATCCCACGTGGAACCCCCGATCCTGAACCCAAAACACCAGAACCCAGTGAGGTTGTCCAGGAACAGTCAGCTCCGTGCCCTGAAGGGAAAGGGGAACGCAAAGCTGATTTGTCCCAGTTCACGGTGGGCTTAATCGGTTTCCTCCCTGCGCAGAGGCGAAGCCTTCCCTGCTGCTTTTGTGTCTGTGTGTGGTGGAATCAACATCTGCCGGGCAGCTCCAATTTGTGAGGCAGGGCAATTACCCGTGGCACAGGTGTGTTCTCCCCTGCAAGACTTTTATTTCTCTCAAATGTGGACAGGTCTGCAAATAATTTGAGGCGCTGCTATTTTACGACCTTACCTTCTGCGGGGGCTAATTACTGAGATTTCTTTTTTTCGCCTCACTGTATCTATGTTTTATTCCACTTACGCCCCTCCCTTTTGCCAAATAAAAACCCGCTTTGAAGTGGGCATGCAAGTCACAATAAGTTTATTGTTAAAGTAAATTAGCGCTGAATGAGAACACAGTGCATGTTTATGAGCCAATAGCTTTGGCGAATGACCCATTAAATTCCAGTAGTTTGGCTCCTGTCTTTGTGGCTTGCAGCTGGCTTGCATGAGGGTTTGATAAGAATCAGTGGGAGAATAAGCTGACCATCTCCTGCAAACAAAACACTTTTTTTTGACCTTTCTGTCTGCAAAACGCAGAACCTTTAGAGATCTGTTTCCTTTCGTCGCAGGCTGCATCTGCAGCTGATTAGAAACATACCTGCAAGTCCCGGGATGTTCACATCCAAAGTCTTGGAAGTTCAGTTCTCCATTAAACCCTTTGAAGTTCATTCCCATTTCTGCAAATGACTGATGGGAATGACCGAGCGTCTGAAACTTGTTAGGGATTGAAGGACACCCTTTTACTTTAGTGGCCTTTGGATCAGGCCATCAGCAAACCCTAAGGGGATTTTTTTTTTCCATGCTTGTTTTGTCCTGTTATTGATTGGTAGGAATCCAAAGGAGTCAGGTGAAGTCTGCTGAGAATTTTCTTTACATTTGTAATTTCAGTAGTTTTTAATGGCGATCTGACATAATGCCATTTAAAACAAGGGGAGATCAACAGAGGACACGATGGGCTTCGAAGTGCCGAAGGAAACCGAGGTCCTTGGAACTTGTACCACACTCCAGGGCTGATTCACGTGGCCGTTTTCCGAGTCCTGAGGTTCGTCCCAATTGATTCATCCTATTCTCAAGCATTTAGCAGCGAGTTTGCCCAGGCGGAGGTTGGAGGGTTGGGGAATGGCATTGTCAGATATGCACTTTGTGGCCAGAGCCCTTGTTTTAGGGCAGCTTTAGGTTGTGCTGTTGGTGCACAGCGCTCTGCAGAGCTGTATATGGGGACAGCTCCTTCCCATAGCGCTCGAGAGCCGTTGCGTGGCCATCCATGATCCTTTATCAGCCGATTTCTCCTCCTGCCCCCATACCTGGCTGTCAATAAGTGCTTGGGGTTGCTCACCTGCCTTCGTGCACAAAGCAACAGCAGCAGGCAGGTTGCTCAGCAGTGTCGTAACAAGCTCTTGTGCACATTTGCAGTGAAAGCTGTACAGTTTGAGGGGGGGAAAAGGGTCCATTTGACCACTTTTCTTTCCATTGCCCTGTAGAATGGAGAGAGTGTCTCTTGGCAATTAATGTGGTTATTTGGCAAACTGGAGGCTGTTACACAAGGAAGAAAGAAATCTGGCTTTGCACAGCAGGCCTTTGGTTGCTGTGCAGGTAGTAAGAACAGCTTTCTAATTTCAGACAAGCTTTCCTGAAGTGGCACCTTGGAGATGAGGTGAATGTGGAGTCCTCTAAAATCCTGCTGCCAAATCGTGTTGGAAACTTGGAGGACAGACTAGAAGAGGGATCGTGACTGAAAAATACCTTCTCATTTCTTATGTCTGAAGAAAACCAATGTTCTGAAGCGAAGCATTGACCTGCTGAGGTCAGTGGCGGGGTAGATGCGAGTCTGCCCTGGGCTAGGAAGGTGTCAGACCCTCTGGAGTGCTGGTTCCCTGCAGCAGCCCTCACCCAGCCCTGGGCACAGCCTGGAAGTCACGAGCCCAAGGCTTCCTCGTGGATGCAGTAGCCAGTGGCCATGGCAGCTATTGCTCTGGGTAGCCCAAGGAAACCTGTGCAGTGCAATGTTTCCTGCTCTAGGAACTGAAGAGCTAAATTCAATCCACTTGGGAGCAGAAGGCCAAGTAAAGCATTAACACTGCAACCAAGACAAACAGTGTAGGAATAGCTAATATTGTTGACTTTGCTTGCACAAAGTGTCACCTCCTTGGAGCTTTTATTCTCTCCCCCCAAAAGCAGGTTTAAGGGCAAGCGCAAATATTAGTCATCTTTCTCCTATTAATTATTGTTAAAGATTTAAGGGATCATAGACTCCGAAGTTAATGCCCCATTCAACGTGGGAAAAGGCACAAGCGGGCATCCCTGTTTAAGCTGTTGTTGCTGGCTGGCTGCTCGCAGCCCAAGTGTCCTGCCCAAGTGTCCTGCCCAAGTGTCCTGCCCAAGTGTCCTGCCTCATGGCACCAGCAGCACATCACTTTGCACGAGGGCAGCGCCGTGGGAGATGGTACAAGCTCTGGTTTCCTCCAAGCACCTTCCCTGGGCTGCCCCTTTCTACAAGTGACTCTCTGGAAACAGCAGTGTGGAGTTACTGGATCCACCTTTGGCTACTTTTGGCTCTGGTTTGCTCACGTTAGGATGGTGACCATCTATTTTCTAACCCTCCGCACTTGCCTTTGGGATGAGAAGATGCGCAGAGTTTTTCCCATCTTGGGAGGCTGCTCTGTGATGGCCTCAGACCGGCCTGCGTGGCTGCTGTGAAGGCTGGATCCAGTGGCAGCTGTTGCAGGGGATGGGTGCAAAACAGGAACCAAATCCTGTTGTTAGGTTTTGGGAAGACTCAACTGAATAGTATTTGTGAACTTGATATGTTTGCTGCATGTAGATAATTTTGAATAGGGAGCCCCTGAAAGGCCAATAACCTGACCAAAAATCTGTGTGAATTATTTTTACCTTACCAATATGTTTTGCCCCAAAGTGCAGTTTTGGAGCACTGAAAGCTAACTTAATTTGGATAAAATAGGATAAATGGTTTTAGCTAAAAAGGCTGTAACATTTCATATTTTGTCTATGTAGCTATGCTTTCATCAAAGTAATCCACTTCACACTTTCGAAAGCATTTCATTTTGGCATGTTTATAGCCTATAGCTAGGCACGTTTTCCTGAGCGATGCTTCAAATGCTTCAAGCTTACAAACTCAACCGTATGAATGGCCTTTTTTTTTTTTTCCAATTTTATTTTGGGGAGGAGGGCGGGAAAGAATGGGCAGAATGTTTTGAAAGAGAGGCTTCCTTCTCCTTTTAAAGCTGAGATAATTTCTGAGCATTAAATAACCATAAGTGTTTTGCATCAAGAGGACTCCAGGAATGTCCACTCTGCTTTATTGCAAAATTGAAAATATTTCTGCTCAGCGACTGACCCCAGAACTCCGTTGGTTACACAGCTCTACTTTAAGACAAGCCAAGGAAATTGCTGGCCCTGTTTACCACAAGCCAGGATGCTCCGAGGTGTCCGGTACTCCCTATTTTGCTCATGTGTCCTGCCTTCTCCCAAATTGCTGGACTATTAGGAGAAGGGAAGAGAGGCGAGTGAGTCTGTAGGCTGCTCCCACTTTGCTCTATGTGGGATCTCTGATTCAAATCCTTGCCTTTACCAGAATTATTCATTAATATATGTGTATATATTTGCACAGGGCAACTTGAAGCGATACCCACAGCTGTGCTTTGTGCAGCGAGGGCAGTCGGAGCGGCGCGGCGCTCCCGCTGCCCTGCGGTCTCCTCCGCTGACACGAGCAGACCTGGAAGCGCCGGCTGCGGACGGCAGGTGAAAGCCACGAGCTGGGGGGGGACGCGGAGGCAAAGGGCCCCGCAATCTGCCACGCACCCAGGGAGCAGAAGGGCTCTGCCAGCCCGTCCTCCGCGTGCGCCGCGGCCGGGCACGGCGGGAGAGGCGCTGAGCTGCCCGAGGACGGGCACCGAGCTGCGGCGCCTTCCAAAAAGCAGCTCTTTAAGCAACGGAGAGGCCGTCCTGGAGCAGCCCCGCGCCGCAGGGGCCCGGGGCAGCGGGAGAGCATCACCTGGCAGTCGGCAGGTTGAGGCAGCGCTGGAGAAAGCCGCTTGGCACCGGGCAGGTGGAGCGGCCAGCGGGAGGGCGGCACCATTTGCTGGGCGGCTTGGCATTAATGAGACACCTATTGGAATTCTGCACGCTCCTTAAAGACCTTCTGTGCGGAAAATCGGAACATTTACCCTAATCCTCTGCAAGGGAGGAAACCAAACTGGAATCTTCCCCGCTGCTCTGGTTTTGGGGCTTCCTACGGGGCTCTTGGAGGTGTGCGGGTCCCGCTGTTTTTGAGGCCAGAGGTGCCGAGTGGCAGACAGCTAGTGCGAGCGATACGCGAACGGGAGGCTCGCGGGCGCCGAGGGGGTAGTGTTCATCCTTCAGGGCCGTTATTTGACTTGACAGTTGGAGGTGGGTTTTTCCGAGTGGTTTCCCCTCCGCGTGCGCGCGCTCCTAAGAGCAGTGTCATGGCACATGCAGGGGAGCGCTAATGTGCCACGCATGGGAGCACCGAGCGGAGCCCGCCGCGCGGAAATCTGGCCCCGAGCACGGGCGTTATGTTTTCAAGGAACTGAAATTTGCGGCGTGCTGGGCTCCTCCCCCAAGGCTGCGGGATGGCCCGGGAAGGGGTAGGCTGGAAGCCGCCGGCCTGTGTTTAAACCGCGTTTTGTTGGCTCACCTAAGAAGCCTGGGATCTCTCGGTGGTGGCTGCGCGTGTCTGTGGAGGAAGGCTCCGTGTGAGGGTGATGCTGGTGCTTTGGGTTAAGATGTAGCGGGGCAGAAGGGGGCCTTCAGCATTTCATAATGATGCCGCTTGTGGGGGCCTCGTTGTCTCCTTCCCAAGGAGACCTCCTCTGTGGTTTGAAGCCCCCCTTTGCCCTCCTGTGCTGGCACTCTTCCTGCACCACCGTTTGCGTGAGCAGAGAGCTCACCGCTCCGCAAGCCCTGCTGCTGCCCGTGGGAAATTGCGGTGCAGCAGCTGGAGAGCTCGAGGGGGGCTCGCGGGGCTGCTGGCAGCAGGGAGGGAGCTCCCCACGGACACGCGCGGAGCTTCCCTGGATCACACAGCACAGGATAGGGCCCTGCAGCCGCTGCATCCCTCCGTGCAGGGGGGACAGGGGCACAAGGAGGGACACAGGGCACTGGCTTTGCTGGGGGCTGCAGTAACTGGGAACGAGCTGAGCATCCTTGTGGTGCCAGCATCCAGGGGCAGCCGGAGAGGTGCCTGAGCTTGTGCCTGGCATGGCAGGGGGAAGGGAAGGTGCCTTTTAGAGCGTAATAACACCTAGGTTTTATAATCCTGCCCAGCTCAGGCTTGACAATTCTTCCGATAGCCCAAATACTATAAATTTAGTCAAAGATAACAGAACAGATGGGAAAAACATATGGTTTGTAGGTAGTGTGTGGTGGTTGGTATCTGTGGTACATTAGGGGAATTTATTTTATTTACTCTTTTTCCCTGTGTAACTTCTTGATGCTTTCTTGAGTTCTCTGTCTTTAGGTGAGCTTAGGGCTTTGCAAATGTCTGGTAGCTTGGCTATGTGCAACCAGATTGTCTGTGGCTTTATAAATCTCCTTTACTGTTAGTCTTTACTGCTTATATATATTATCTTCGAGCTCCTGTTTGAGTCGGCTGTAGCTGGATCAGACCCATAAAGAGCCAAATCACTTATTCCATCTGGCCCGTTAATATCTGTGGAGAGCTCGAGCGGACAAACAAACCCATCCTGAGATTTCCCTTTCCACGTCTGCTTTCCCAGCCGTGGCCAGATGCCCGGGATACCAGTGGAGGGGCCGGAGCGAACCGGGCACTTCCCAGCCCAGCCTTCCTGCCCCGGGGGTGCCGCTGCCTGCGGGACTGCCGGTGTTTGGGGTGGTTCTGGGAGCACCTCTCCGTGCTGCGGGGAGAGCAGCACAGGGTGCTCCTGTCTCTGGAGGCTCCTCCGCACCCGCTTCGGCCAGCGCTCCCTGTCAGAGCTGCACCGGGAGGCTTTTATAGGACGGGCCCACCCTGGCACGGCAAGGCGGGGACGGTTCAAAGGGCAGTCAGGCAAATGCTTGAAGGGTTTGTGTGTAGGGAAGCAGGGAAAAGATGGGTAAGAAAAGACACAGAGCATAGATATATAACGAAAGAGACTAAGCTGTAGGCAAGAGCGCAAGCTGAAGTAACATGCCCCTAACTTTAAGGTGCTTGAGAACCAGCCCTGCACAGGTCCAGAGCTCCAGAGAAAGATGCTGCTTGTTGTGCACGAGTTGGCCCTGGGTCATTGCCCAGCAGAGCTGCCTGCCTCTCTGCCCAGCCGCTGTCCGGATTTGCGCTGGCTGAGGTCTGTGCTGCTGGGAACGGGACATACTGGAGAGCTATATCTTTATTTATTTATTTATTTATGCCCAAACAGTGTAAAATCAGGCTAAAGGTGATTTCTCTAGCTGCATCTGGAATGCTGTGCTGCACGGTGGTGGTAACCGAAGATGCGTTCCTGCAAACGTTCGGTGTTCCCCCGATAAGCGTGAGCTTGCTGTGTAGATCTGAGGCAGGCGCTCCTGTGGGCAAGGATGGGTTTGGCTTGGGGATTCACCGGCACAAACTCCCTGCGGGGGATTTATGGGGGGTACAAAAGCTTCCAGGGACAGCGGCCACGTTCCCTCTGGCACAAGGACACTGGAGCTGCCACTGAGCGCGCGGCCCAAGGGTAAGGGAAACTGAGGGGCAGGATTTGCTTGGCCCCGGCTTGGGATTACCTGAACGTTAAGCCTTTTAGACCGTGCACATGCTGATCAAAGAGGATCCTTAACTCTGGCATCTCCCCCTTGAGGCCACGCTTTACAACTGCAAAACCGTGCGGATGGGCAGGGGCTGCTGGAGCGGCGCGGAGGCGCGAGGCCGCGGATCCCGGCGCGAGGCCGCGGATCCCGGCGCGAGGCCGTGGATCCTGGCGCGAGGGCCCGTGAGGGCTCCTTGCCCTGCAGGTAGGTCGCACGGGTCTGGGGAGCCCAGGGAATGAGGGAGTCGGGAAGGAGGCTTTGCACTAGCGCCCGCTCGTACCAGCGCCAGCAAAGCAGAAAGCAGAGCCAGGAGCTGGAAACAAGCCTGGATATTTGTTTTCTCCCCTTGGCAGAGCTGTGTGTCGCGCCTGTGGCCTGCTCGGGCTCTGCAGGCAGGCACCTGGAGCCGGAGCCGGGCAGCTCTGCGGACCGGGCACCGGAAAATGCCCCTGCTTCCACCCGCAGCCTCTGCAGAACCAGAGCTTGCTCAGCAAGTGGCACCTCACACCTACGGTCATACTCTATGGGTCAAAAGTTTTTATTTAAAAAAAAAAAAAAGTGACTGTTGAGTTTCTGAGGGTATTTTATGTATATATTCCACCTTAGAAATGTTTCTCTTGGAGTGATGCGGAGACACAGAAATATTCGCTTGGTCTTTAAGTGAGGTGTGTTTTTTCAGCTGTAATTGTATCTTTTATTCTTAAACTCACACCTCTAATTAAAAGGATCTGACAAGGCTGTGCATTCCTAAGCTCTGCCCCAGTTAATGCCATTGGTTGTGCTCGAGGTCCTTTCCCTGCTTGTGTCTGTCTTATCCAAGCTCCCAACTCCTCTCTAGCCAAAATTATTTGTTTGCTACTAATAGCTTTTCCAGCCGCCTGCCTCACCTAATTAGTGGTTCAACAACGCAGTATGTTAAAATAACCCAGAACCTCACTGTGCTTTGGCTTGCACCAGCTCTGGCGCTAGCTCCAGCAGAGAGAAGGGAATCGGCCTCCATCTACAAACATTATTCCTCTGAAATATTTGGCAGGGACTTTTTTTGTAACCTTATTGCAGAAATCTGCTTTGCAGGATCGTGCAGAATGTCTTTTACATCTGACAGGGCCCTTAAGGAAGTTTTTGATCCCTCAGTTTCAATAAATGCCTCTCGCTGGGAGGAGGCATTTACGTTTTAGAGGAGCTCGGTGACACGGGAGCGGCGGGATCAGGCTAGTGGCTTTGAGAGATCTTTGACTGGAAGCGCTGCCGGATCTGGCCCAAGGAGGCAGCTGCTGGCGCTGGGGATGTGCAAAGCAAAGGCCCTCCTTTCAATCCTGGGCTGATTTCAGTTTGCTTTTGACTGCATGTACATGCAGCTGAGCTTGCCATACCTGTCTAGAAAATCAGGCCCGAGCAGAGATACAGGGGTGTCAAGCGATGCAAAATAAATGGATTTTTTAGATCACACCAAGGGTAGCAGGGCTGCAGTGGAAGAGCCGGTAGCTGTTGGGCTCATGGTGGGCCGGGGCTCGTGGGGCTGTCGCCGCTTGGCACCTTCCTGCCGCCGGGAAGGTGCCCGGGCGGCAGCGGCGGCGCTGTCCGCGCGGAGCCTCCAGCAGCTCCTCGATCCGAGGGCGGCCGCGCTGCTCGTCCCCTCCGCCGCGCGCGGCTCCCGCCGCTGGCTGTTTGAAGGGGCTCCGTTGTGACAAAATGCGAGCTAGTGAATGGGGGGGAAATGTTGACTTCCAGTTCCGCAGCGCTTCTAATCTGTTCAAGACCAAAAATGTCATTTATTACTGAAGGCTTGTGTTTGTGCTGCGCTTTGTATTGTTGCAAAGTCGGTCTCATTATGTTTCTGTTTGGATTCGTTTGTTGCCTTGTAAATTGGCCTCCCTTTTCCCTGCCCTTTTAAAAAAAGGGAGAGTCTGCTAGCAGAGCGAGGCTGTCCCCATCCCTCGGGAAGGGAGCAAATGCTCTTGTTTCCCTGTTCTCAGAGCTTCATCTCGAGGCTTGGACTTGGCCAAGGGGAGAGAGAGGAGAAGCTCATCGAGATGTGGAAGTCGGGGCTGGCGGCGACCAAGGGGAGCCCTGGAGGAAGCAGGACATGGTTTGCACAGAGCAAATTGCCCTTGAGGTTTCCAACCACCCAGGCTCCGCGTGCGGCGTTTATAGCATTGAACTGGTGTTTGTGGAGGGCTGCCTGCCCTGGCCGGGGCACAGGGCACTCAGAGGGCCGGTGCTTCCGTCCTCCCAGTTCCTGGGCTATTGCTGGCTTTGTGTGTAAAAGCCAATTCAAACACGGTGCTGCCGGTTACCCCACGGAAGATGAAGGCATAATAAATAGGTCGGTAAAATATCTCTGGAGGAGGAAGTAAAGCGGGCAATTTGTGCCTGTGCATGCCAACGCCCAGCGTGCCCTCGTAAAACGGGAGCAGCAGCAGCCCTTCTCCCAGGCCCTTCCCGGGGTGGATGGGACGGCGGCGGGAACGCGCGCCCGGCCTCGCCGCTGCCACCCAGCAGCTGGGAGGGAGAACTGGGCTCCTGGAGTGAGAGCAGAGGGAATAGGGGGAAATATCTGGGGGGAATATGCCAAGAGCTCCGCTCCTTTGGCTTTGCTCAAGGCGAGGGTTTGGGGCCGGTGTTTGCCATTAGGACGGTGTACGTACGGCTCTGTGGATTTTGTCCTTTTACAGCTGCTCTTTGATAAAGTAAGGGAAAAAGTAATCCTTTATCGTCCCTGATTATCAGGTTACGGTTTATTAGAGATAGAAGTGCTGGCAATTTAAATGACTCTGTATTAAGTTGTCCTTGGCAAAATATAATTTGTAACTAAAAGGATGGTGCAAGGAACTCCTTATGAAACAGCAACACCACATCCGCTGGGCAGGGTGTTGTACAGTCAGAAATTTTGAGCCATCGAGTGATTTTGGGCAAAGTTTACATGCAGTAATTATCTGTCGTTTTTATGGACCAGAATATTTTATTGCTAGCGATTATGAACTCTGCAATCTCTAGGCGGAGATTATAATGGACTAAATGCAGGTCGCTATCAATAATCCTAGTTAATATTTCAGTTCTATTAGCTTACTACACTGATAGCATTCGCCGCGGCTGCAACGACAGTCAAAAGTGTACCACAGTAATGGTTGCACCAGGTATGTGTTTGTGAAGAACAGCTTAACTGGAAGGAATGTCACGGTGATTTCTGACCATATTCCTGCTCTTTGAGTTGCAATTTGCTGCTGCTTCACCCTGCAAATGCCTGTAGAGCAAAAGGTTAAGGGAGGGTGCTCGTGCGACACGCTGTTGAGCGCCGGCTGTAGCGTCTTGTCTGTGCCTGCTTCTCTTCCAGATCCCTGGAATTGGGCTCCACCTGTGCCAGAGAAGTGTGTCGTCTAGTGGTTCCCATCCTTCCTGACGCCAGGCGTCGTGTTCCAGCACTGGCAGTGTCCCATGCTTGCTCGGAGCCAGCTCCAGCCGGATCGGCGCTTGGCGTCCCGCTTCGCTGCTCGCACCTGCTCCGTGATGTGAGGTGTGAGCGCGTACGCTTTGGCAGGGCCGTGCAAAATCTGGCAGAGCAGGTTGCCCACCTGAAGCCAGTTCCTTAAATGTAGGGCAGCCGCGTTTCCGCTGCGATTTCCGTGCTTCGGGAAGGCCTGCTGCAGCCGAGACGGAGACGTGGTGCTGCTCTCCTGCTCCTTCCTTCTCCTCAGACCAGTAACTGGACCCATTTGTGAAACTGGCCCCTTGCTCTGTGTGCCAGAGCAGTCTGGAGCTTCCTCACTGAGCAGCAGGGAAAGCACGGAGGTGGTTTTCCATACCCTTAGGTGCTCTAATGCCCTTGGGAATCTGCTTGGTCTCTCGTGGATAAAGGAAACCTTTCTCAGACCAAACCTAGGAGCAAACCATTTCTTCCTTTTTACTGAAACTCTTTGGATATTCTTCTAATCCGGTGCTTGAACACGTGGTTAATGCATCCGTGCAATGATTTTCCGTTGCTTTTCAGGGCTGCCTCCTCATGTCGTGTCATGCGTGATGCCTCGTGTTCCCTTGAGTGGGGATGTTGTCCCAACCAAGACCCAGTTCTAGTGTTTTCTACAATCTTTCAAGAAAACCAGTGGAACTCAGTTTTGCTTCTCATCCCATTTATTCCCAAATTATGTCATCTGCCGGATGTAGTACGTTCAGTATCCAGGAAATCTTTCATGCCTAATTACTGAAGGACTTGGTGAGTTTGATGGGCAAACATTGAAAAATGTCTCCAACACAGCTTGGAAAGTCAGTCATTTCATTTAAAACAGTCTTTGTTAAGCAGGGCTATTTGGTAGCAAATGTCTGCCAGAAACTTTCCATTCACAAATTCTTTGCAATGGTAAAGTGCAGTTCCTGGTGACGAACAAATGTTGACTTCACCTACATTTTGCAAATTATCATTAGGAATATCTAAATGGTTCAGATCCCTGTGGCTGTAATTTGTATGTCTTAGTTTGCTAAGCTGCTTGCTAAGGTAGCAAACTACTGCTGCCCCTCCTGGCTGGGAAAAGCCACTGGAAATGTAGAGCTGCGTGGGCTGGCCAGGGGCAGAGCACGTTCAGATAGACAACAGCTCCACAGAGCCCAAAGCACAGAGATGTGAGACAACAAATGTTCTAGAGTGATGTATGCGGTGGCGATGCCTTAGAATCGGCGATAAAAGAGGATCTTCTCCAAAGGGAACTCTCTCTTCTGCTTCTTCTGCTGTCTGGAATAGGAGCAGACCTTGGAGGACTTCCACGTGCTCTACAAAGCAGGAAAAGGGGAACTTGTGTTGCTAAAATCTGTCCCAGTGAATTACTGTCAGGCTGCGAGCTGGACTTTGCTCAGTTTGTACAGTTAGCCTCGGGCTCCTGTAAATCACTTTGATCCACAGGAATCCCTGAGGATCTCTTAACTCGCGAGTTAGGCTCTGTAGCCCGTTCCGTGAAATGGGAAGCCGTGTCTTCCTGACAGGGATCTCCCTGCCCAGTCCCCTCTCCTCCTTACGGCAGGGAGGCTCTTTGGAGACGCGCAGCCGGAGGACCTGCCCCCTTCCTGAAACGCCGCTTCCCCGTGGGATGAGCTGTAAATGCCATAAATGAAACCACATCAGCTACTTGAAACTAAAAATGTATATTATTACTTTATAAATAGCTGGTCTCTCTCTAAAATCGCCATCCCAGTTGCTGGCGATGGCATTTCCTGCAAATGATGGTCAGCTGGGGTTAATAGCCCTTCTTTATACCAGAGGTTATCCTCTTGCAGCTGCATTTTTTTTTCCCTAGGAAATTTCCCATCTCTCCATCTGTTTTACTTAAATGATACTACTGCCTTAAATGTCAGTGGTGCTCAGGGATGCTGTTTCGGCTGACTCAGTTTTCTCTGAGCGCAGCCTGGGATTTAGTTTTTGTCAGTTTTGTTTCTTGTGGAAAATGTGCTTTTCACAACATAGATTTGCTTCTGTGTGAGGAATACTGACTTGGGAGACTTGGGGGTTAAGGAAGGTTTCTCTTTTGACTTTCATGCTTAGAGCAGAAGCTATTGACACAGGAAACATTTATGTTCTCTGCGGGACCTCCTCCCTCCCAGTTTTGTGAGAGGAGAATATTATGTTGTAAAATGGGGTGGAAGAGGGAGATGAGTAAATCCCAAAGTTTTCTGCACAGAAAAGGTTAGTTTTTCTCCAGAGTGAGATGACCCCTGTATTTTCCTTCTGGTTTGGCTGGACTGTTTTCCCTAGGGGCACGGAAACGGAGAACATGGCCTTGTGTGGGGCTTCGTGTCACGTGCGCCCGTGCCCTCGTCCCGCCGCACACGCTGCCTCTGCCCCCCAGATCTGCCTCCGCTGGTGACGTGTTACGGTCTGGGGCAGAAAAATGGGGTGAAATGAGTCAGAAAAGGAGGCCCTTTGGCTCCTGGGGCAGCTCATAGCTTCAGCTATTCCATAATGAAACATTTTCCCATCTTTGAATGGAGCCATCTCGGTGCTGTTTATGCCACAGGTATTTCCTATAGGTCCGCTTGCAAAATAAAGGGGGTTTCTGTACGCCAATGCAGCGAAATAAACGTAATGCTGGCATTTGACACAGGACAGAAATGGTGTTTTTCAGCGATTAAGTGAAGTACCTGGGTTTAGAGGATGGAGTACGTGTGATTTAGCTTTGCATTTACTGTACTGTAACTCCAGACCAACTTCATGTAAATCCATGGTAGTGTATCTATATTTATTTTCTTTCATGGAGTTGTCTAGATTTACACTAGTGCGAACGAGAACAGTATTTGGCCCTTTAATATCTATCTCCAGATAATAAAAGTCATATGAAAGTTTCACTAAATATTTGGCAAACCCACTAAAACAAGCCCAACAAACTACACAGGACGTAGATTAATTTCCTCCACCGGCATCTGGGTTCAGCATTATAATTAGCAGCAGATCTTCTCGTGATATGCCAAACAAAGATGTTTATGTCAAAAAGCTATTTCTTGGGGGGAAATAAAGGGGGGAGGGAGGGTTAAATTAATTGAATACCATGAAATCAGTGCACATTGCTAGCCTTGCTGATAAGCAGTTACTGCCAGAGGTGTTTACAGGTGTTTGCAGCCAGCAAAGCTTTCAGCTCCGTGACTCAGTGCAGCTCGGGGTCTCATCAGGCATCTCTCTGCATTTGGCAGGGGCAGGGAAGGGGGGAAGCCTTTAAAATCCGTCCCTCTGCTTTCCTACCTCTCCTCGTGGCTGCTCTTCCCACGGGAAGCTTCTCTTTCCATGCCTCCCCGTGCGAGTCGCCCTCGTGCGCTGGGATGCGCTCGGGATTCGGCTTTGCCGGCTCTGCCTGTCACTGAGGGCACCTCAGGCTGGACAGGAGCAGAGAAGCTGCTTGGAGAGGCTGCCTGGGAGCTGCCTCCAACAGCAGCCGGGGTGCTGGCATCCCAAGCCACTGCACTCCCTGCCTCTCCTGAACTGCCACGGCCGGAGGGACAAAGCTCCAGTCGGTATCTAGGAACGTGGAGTCTCCAGTTGTTGCCAGGAACCTGTGGAGGGAAACATGTCATGACTTGTGCAGACCTCTGAAAACGCTTGAGTTGAGTTCAGCTGATCTGTGCGTGGGCTTTGTAAAGGACACTTGGCTCTTTCCTAGAGCGAGACGATCTCTAGCAAAAAAAGGAGATCTGGAGTTAATTGGATGCGAAGAAAATCTATGAATTTGTGGAAAGACTGAATGAAATCACCATCCCAAATGATCAAGAGGAGTCAGAAGAGGGCTTTGGCAGCTGTTCTAGCTTGTTTTACCACAAAATGACCTTGGGTCTATAGCTTTGTGAGACGTCACTCTATCATTTGAACCTTCAGTCTGTGTGCTAGAGGGCTCTATCTCTGTCGATAGCAAAGGATGCGCTCGCTCATTTATAACCTAGAGATATTAGACATCATAAAAAGTTCAATATACCAGTGTGATGATAATAGATCTGTTGTCTGCACTGCAAACTTCCCAGCTAGCATTCCAGGATTATTTGTCAGGCAGTAATTAGAATGATGCATTTTAAATCCTCTGAAATGGTGCCAGGAAGAGAATTGCTTTCTATTTCGAACAGCGCTAGTGGTACAGCTGGAAATGCTGCCTAATGAAAATACTTTTAAGCATCCCCTGGTCTGCGTTCGGTCCCAACCTGCCCAAGGAGCACGGGCAATTTCTTGTGTTCCCCTTGCTGGGCTGTGGAGGAGTTATTTACCTGGCTGTCAGTGCCCATTACACACATGGAGGAGTGCAGGTCTGAGCGGCCCAGAACTTGCTGCAGAGAGCTGGAGACACCGTCCCGAGCTCGTGGGAATTGGTGATCCTGCCTGGCTGTCGGGGTGCAGCACTGTCCCCCGCGTCCCCTGGGAACGGGATTAGGGCACTCTCCTGAAAAAGGCACTTGTGGATCTCTGATTGCCAAGGATCAGGGCTGAGATACGACCACGAGATTGGTAAGCTTGTCTGGATTCAAGCTATGGCAGGACAGGCGTGAATATCTAGTGCTAAAGTTTGCTCTAAAATTTACAGCGGTGGCCTTTGAAACCTCTTCCAGTGGACTTCTCATCTTCTTTAGTAGTGATTGTCAAAGCCTCCATATCTACAATGAAAGAACACCTAATATTTCGCTTGTTTATGTCTTAAATTCAGAAACAAAAGCTCTAGGTCAGATCATGTAGTAAGTTACAATAAAATCTAGCCATAGCTTCCTTATCTGCTGCTCAGAGTTGAGAAGAGAATGCAGTTAATGCTGGGATTCAGAGAACGGTGCTGGAAGAAGGGGTGCCCACACAGCCAAGTCCGTGTTAGCCACATAACTGTGTTACCCACCAGAGAGCTGTCACCACGGGCTGCTCGGGAGCTGCCGGGAACTCCGGGAATTCCGTCCCTGCGCCTCGGGAAAGGTGAATCCTGCGCGCTCTCCCTCGCAGTGCAAGGTGAGCCGCGCTTCGGCACTTGGCGTGCAACCTCCCTCCTTCTGTTTTCCCTTCCTCCTGCCTTCTCCCTGCGCTGCAAAAATAGTATCAGCAACACATTTATATCCTGCAGGAAAGGTAACATGTGGACAATGTTGCAAAACTCCAGGTGGGAGCTGTGGCTGTTGTACAGAAATGACATATGTAAAAGTTACCAAATATACACAGAAGCTTTGAAGTAGAAAGGTGTGATTTCGGAGAACATTCTCCCGTGTTTCCTGAGACAAATGGGAAGCCAGTTGCCTGCCCTCCATAGGGGCTTTTGTTTAGGGTTGGCCCTGCGCGCGGTGAAGGACCCCTTGCTCGTGTGGGGCTGTCCTTAGGAGACCTGGACGTTGCTCCGTGTCTGGGTGCACGCGAAGACAGGGTCTGGAGGTGGCGCGGGAGGAAGGAGAGGCTGTGGAAGGACAGCTCTCCCTGGAGGCTTTCCAGGCTCCCATTTCCTGGGATGGCCCCGAGCCATCTGCAGGCTCCGGGACTGTTTCTTCTGGTGGACTCGTTCCCAGAATATCCAGTGCCCCTGTGGACTCGTTCCTGGAATATCCAGTGCGCAGGTGCTGGGAGGCAGAGCAGGCCTGAACGCCCCTCGCGAGCCGACCGGGAGCCCGGCTTCCCAGGGCTGCTTCCCGAGGGTCTGCACGGCCACAGCTCCTGCCGTGCCGGCTCCGAGCTCCTCCCGCCCGGAGAAGGGCATCCAGGGAGAAGGGCATCCAGGGATGCGCCGGGAGCGCGGACGCGGACACCGAGGCGTTTCCATCTGCTGCTGCTGTTTGCCAACGAGGAGCTGCTCGTTCCCATCCCCTGCCATGGACGGAGAAAGCGCCGTGGTGGGAGCTGGTGCCTCTTCCCTTGAGCAGGAGCTGGGCCCGGTCCTGAACGCGCTCCAGTCTGCTGAACACATGGCTTCACATGGACCACAACACGGGCTGTGATCTTTGCAGCACGGAGTTTTGTCGTCTTTCAGCTCGTTCTGCACAGAGACACTGGGGAAGGAGCGAGCTTCTTAAAGAGAAACCAAAGCACTTAACTTCAGAAGAATAGGAGACCCAAAAGAAGGGGGGAAAAAAAAGACACTTAGGTGCTCGTGGAACAGATGCATGGGTTGTTATAGCAACTTGAGTTCTAAAAAGAGGAGAGAATATCCACATGATGCCACATCTATTGAAGAATCCACACTCCAGATTTCAAAATCCAGGCGCTGAGGAAACACCTATGGCCTGCTATCAAAAAAAATAAATAAATAAAAAGCATTTCGTAAGGCATCCTCAGAAAAAAAATCCCCATAAATGATCCTGTGAAAGAGAACAGCTCTTTAAGACACTTGGAAGAGGCTGCTGGTATCACTTGTTTGTGGTATTTAAAGCAGCGCGTGTGGAATTCGGCTCGCAAAGAGAACTTGAAAGGCTCGCAGCCAAAGGCGAGCGTGCTGACAAGGACTCTGTGCAGGGAAGAACTGGCAGCACGGGGCCCGAGGTGACAGTGAGCAGCTGTAACGTCAAGCCAGCGACACCGATCGGCTCCGGGTACACGCAGGAGAAATAAGGAGTCCTCAGGTACCGGCTCTGGCAGCGCAGCGGAGAAGCTGCCGTGATTATTAAATAAAAAATAAAGCTTCCTGCAGCTGCAGCGGGAAGCTTTCAGAGCAAAATATCATGTTGCAGGTGAAAATGCTTAAATGGGACTGCATGTTCAAGGGAAATACTTCCTGTGGCCTAAGGATGTTTAAGCGCGGCTCAACGCTGGATCAGGCCTCAAAATATTTGCACATGAAAGAGTGCTTGGTTTGGGATCTTGATCTGCTTTTTGCTATCTGCAAAGCTGCGTGGGAGTGCAAGAGCCTGAGACACTCGCCTGGGAAAAACAGGGGACTTGAAATTCCACCCTGAGTTATCCCTCCCTGCTTTTATTTCGTGGCGTTTTCTTGGCCAGGAGTTTGGCATGGAAGTCACCTGCGACTTCCCACCCTGGGTGATCCCAGCTTGTTTTCCAGGTAGGGAAGGAGCCGCTGGCTCCTACAGCAGCTCCAAAGTGACTCCCAAACGCCTTTGAACTTGACTCTGTCGCCCTCCTACATCCTCCAGGGATGTTTTCAGCAAAGGCCGGCTCAGGCCAGCGGGGTTTTTGGAGCTGCCGTCCAAAAATAATGCAGCTGGTCAGAATTTTTCTTCTCCCTCTCCCTTTAATGCAAGTACATCCAAAAGACATTGCCTAACCATACCTCGTGTAGTAATAATATTTAATGATACATCTTCCGACAGAAAAGAATATGGAAGCGATTAAGCCTCGAGGCAAATATTTTCAGGGAGTGAGGAGAGGGAGAAAATTAAGTTCGAGGGAGAGCACAAGTGGTTTTGCAGTCTTTAGAGCAGGTGTTAAAACCGAGCTGCTAAAATAATTACTTGTTTATATTAAAAGCGTAACCTTGACTTCTTTTTTTGGAGCTGTTCTGGAAGGACCACGCCAAGGAATATGTTTTCAGCTGCGAGCAAGTTTCTGGAGATGGGATGTGAAGGTAATAGAGCGTGATGCTGGTAGGTCTGCCTTTAGAATGATAATTAAAAGGAAAAAAAAGCGGAAAAATCAAGTGAAGTGTTAAATTTTTATGATTAGCTGATGAATGCCCAACCTCGAGGAGAGCGCAACGCGCTCTCCTCGAGGTTGGGCATTCATCAGCTAATCAGAGCCGGGCACAGACCCAGATTTGCTGTGTTGGGGAGCAGCTGTCAGCTTAAATTCTGCGAGAGCCTCCCAGCAAACCAGCCCTATCCAGAGCTCCTCACGGACGCTTTCCTTCACGGTCCTGCACGTGGAACCGTGGGGCTGCTTTTGATCCGTGCAGAGATTGAAAGGGGAGGTAAAAGCACTGGGGCAGGGGCCACCAAAGAGGTCCAGGCTCCCGTGTCGCTGCCAGAAGGGAATTTAAGTTTTGAGTTTCCATCACAGAACGGGATGCAGTTTTTGTTCACATGTCGGGTGGTGGAGTGAGGCATAAAAGAGCAGATTTTGTCCTTGAGCTTGCTAAAAACCCTTCTGAGGCTTCTTTGAAAATAATTCCTGGCACAGGCAGCTCTAAACCTAAGTTTGACTTTTTTTTTCCCTCTCCGAGTACCAAACATGATTAGAACATAGTATGGATTAATTGCTCTGCCAAATGTCATTCCTATAAATCAAATCTGTTTTCTGACATATGAGTGAGTGTCTGAATACTCCAAAGCCATTAAAAATATCTGCATAATTTTAAAACCTGCTAAATGTTGTTGTTTTCTCTCTCTCTCTCTCTCTCTCTCTTTTCATTCTTGGTACAGTATGGTATTTTACTCTGATGATGAGAAGTTGAATGGCAAGTTTCAGTCAAACGGATTTTTTTTTTTCTTTTTGCAATCCAATCCTAAAATCTTGACAATGGCACTTACAGTGGAAATGCCACCAACTGTAAATTCACACAAGGACGGAACTTGGCATCCCTCGTCGGTTCTTCTTAAGGCAAAACGTGCGGGATGGGTGCCCGCAATCCCGCGGTGGGAACGGCACTCGAGTGCTCAATGTGATGCCACTCCAGGTGCCCAACAGGGCTGGGCACAGGGGCTGCCCAGCTCGTCCCAGTGGCTGGAATTCTGTACCCAGTGGTACAGGTCTGAAGCATTTCTTGGGACTTACGGTCACATATGTGATCTGTGCATTTAGGCTGTGGACTCTGCATAGCTGAAAACACTGTGTTGCATGAGAAACATGCATCAGTGCCTGTGATGGTTAGTGCAGAGATGTATTCTGTGGAATACGTTTAAGGAACTCTGTTGGATATTGAGAACTTGTGGGGAAAAATGCTTGAATGCATGCAAAATAAAAAGGTTATTCCACGTACACAGGAGGAAACATTTTGGTTTTTGGGTTTCGGATGCAGCTCCGAACTAAGACTAAGAACTCCGAACTAAAACTAAGCAATAGCTTCTGTTTTGGGTGGATGGGTTAAGGCGAAGGCACAGCGATGGGGATGCTGCTGGGCGAATCTGCCCGGGTTAGGCGTCCGTCTAAGCTACTCACAGGGTGCTGCAGAGCACGTCGTGAGAGCCACCTCCCTGCCCGCCCGCTCTTAAGGTAGGTAGTGCCGAGCAAAATGCCATTGGATGCATCCTCTCAGGCACCCAAATACATTTCCAGCCTCAACTCGAGCTCAAACAGGTGAGTGATTTGCCTACAAATGACAAGGCAAGCCACGTCTTCTGAAACTGGCTCCACCAAAGAGCCTTCCTTGCCTCTCCCGCCCTGTGCAGCCCGAACAAGGCAAGGGAAGAAGCTCCCAGAGAAGCCTCATTAGCCTCAATTATCTAAAACACCCACATTTGTAACCCAGTTATGGATTTCCCTCATAATTGTGTTATAAGGGATGTTCTTGCTTTCTGCAAGCGTGGCCCTTTTACATCTCACCACAAATTCCTGGCAGGTGGAATAGCTTCTTGAGCAAAATTCTTTTTTTTTGATTTTTTTTTAATTGACAGTGAAGTTTTGTCTATACAAGTTTAATTAAGACGGAAATGAACAGGGGAAGGAGAAGGAGATGTTCCTCACTTGGGGAAGGAGATGCTCCGGTTTTGTCGGCTCTGAGTGATGCTGGAGAGCCTGGGACGTGGCTGTGGCTCAGGGAAGGAGCTCCAAAGGCACAGCACGGCACGGGAAGCGGGAGCTGGTCCCGCTCTGCCCAGGCTGCGGGGCAGCCCGCGTGCTCCTGCCGCTGCGTTCTGGCTGTTTCTACCCGGCGCTGGCGTGCGTGGGGCGGCCGCTCTGCTCGAGGGGAGCCCTCGGGGCTTACAAGGAGAACACGGGCACAGGGAATTTCTACACGCCGCCAGGCCTGGTTTGGGCTCCCGCTCCCCAACACGCCCCGACAAGGACAGGGAAGGGTACTGCTCTCCCATGGCTGGGCTTGGCTTATGGCCAGATCTAATTTAGACTCCTCAGCAGGCTCTCGCAGAGGAGGCTACCTCTTTAGAGCCCCATCCTCTCAAACCCAGGAAACAAATTAACAAGAGCTGGACATTTTAACCTGGAGGTGTCTTTAATCTTTAGACAGGCTGGTGTTTAGTGGCCCGCGTGCTCCTTCAGCCAGGTTGGCACATCTGTAGGCGTGCCGGGCTGCAGCTCTCCAGGCTCCCGGGTGTTCCTGCTTGCTCGCCCCTGTTAGCAGGTGGATGCCGTGGGCTCCTCACGGCTGCTTGGGAACAAGGGCAGCCTCACTGCCAGTCTCAGGGGGTCCCAGAGCTTTGTTTTGAGCTGCTTGGGAGGTGCGGAGATGCAGACGTCTGTAGCGAGATGCGAGTAAAACCAAGGCTTTTCTGTCTAATCCCAGTTCTCTCTTCCACCAGGATAACCACTTTTGATGGCAAAAGAGAAGCCCCCAAACGCTCTCAGTCAGAAAACTGATGTGAAGCCAGCCCCTGGCTTGCGCTGGCACCTGGAGAGGAAGGAAGCCAAGCCAGGGAGTAGCCAAGTGCCGCTCTTGCAACGCGCCCTTTCCCCTGCGCAGTCCCAAAACTGATGCAACGTGGGCAGCTTGTCACCCGCTCGCCGTGAGCTTGTTAGGGGCCCAGGCAACGCTGGAGCTCTCTGAGCTGGTCAGCGAGTTCCTGCCTCTCTCTTATTTACTGCCAGGTAACTTTGTGGTGCCTTTTGCAGGGCTTCATCAAAGCGCAGCTCAAGGATTATCGCTGGTGTAAAGGACAGCCCTCGCTCGTGTGTGTAAACACTCCCCCGAGCGCCCTGCTACAAGGTTTGGAGGAGAAGTAATGATGTTAGATTTTGGTTTCAGCGGAGATCTGATAAGATTACGTTGGATATATTTTCCTTTGAAAAGGCTGATGTGATCCTTTACAAGCAATAAACCTAACACCTCTTCTTTGAGGCTGGGCTGTCTTTTCCTAGGCATGCACAGTTTGGTGGTAAAGAGCTTCCAAAGGAATGAGGGCACGTTTAGCTGCTCCTGAGAAGCTCTGCTCTTGCCCTTCCCTGCCTTCCTAGGCGTTTGGGGGTGGCTTTAGCCTTAATTTAGGGACAAAGTGCTCGGAGAGCCCAAATGGAACCCAAATGCTGTTCTCCAACAGTAAGGTCTTGGCAAGCTGGGATCCACGTCAGTGGTTTTAATAGCTGGAAACGTAGAGAGAGTGTCCTTGCCCCACAGCCAAGCTTGGAGGTGCACCTCAAACACCCTGTGATAGCAGCTGCCTTGGGACTATCAGAACGAAGCCCTTCATGAGGGCATTCACAGCAGAATGCAGTAGATGCATCTCCGAGATGATAAAAAGTCTTCTAATCCACGTCCTGTACCGATGACTGTTGTGTCTGGGTGCATCTCGTGTCAGCTGCCCTCCTGGGACACTAGTCACTGATCCGGCCTCCCAAAAGCAAGAGCCTGGATTGGGATCAGCAATCTCTTTGGTGTTTCAGACTGGCAATTTCCCATTCTGGTGCCTTTTTTTTGTGGGCTTTTGGGGGTGCATTTTGTCCACATCTCTTATATCCTTTTCAATGTAACAGACAAAGTGGGATGCTTTAAAATGAGGGTCTGACTCTCTTGTGACCTCCACAAAAGGGTTAAAAAGCAAGACTTAATAGCCACCTGACCTGGGCTTTATCATCCCACCTGTGGAGGCAGATTAGTGTTGTTAAGGAAGATATTTGTTTGTGTCCTGCAGGAGGGTGTAGGCTCCTTTGATAATAAGGATAAGCTGATGCCGAGATAAGCAGAGGGGCTTTGCTGGTTACTTCTTATTTATTGTCTCTCTTTATTGCCATCTCGAAGGGAAGGTGCTGTTTCAAAGCAGCTAATAATTAGTTAATTATGAACTTGGTAGAAGAGGCGTAAGAAGCTGTGAAGCATTAAATAATAAAAAAGAAAACGACCCATTTAGACTTTGGACAACATATGCTTGCTACTTCCAGAACTCTGTTGCAATAATTACTAATAAAATAAATAGATGGCTAACTAGCAAACTGATAATTAACTGATGGTTTCTGCTGAGCACGAGGCAATCGGTGAGTCTGTCTAAGGACTGGGTGTCCCTGAGCCAATCCACACGACATGAAATGTTTATAGGAGACAATTGTGCCCTCAGGGCTCCATCTTCTGTGAGAGCTGCCAGAGATGTTATTCAGTGCTTATGTCTTCCAGTGAAATTCAAATCTATAATTTAAATAATCTGAATGTTTGAACCCTATCTGCTGAATAAACACACAAAGGAAGTCTTTAGACCTGTAATCACTGACTTCGTAACAGGGGCAGCCTTCTCCAGGCCAGACAACTGCAAACAATTAGGGAAATTAGTGGCTCCAGCCCCACCATCAGGCTTCATGCTTGTTTATAATTTAATCGAAGAAAATGTCAAAACAGTCAAGGGTTGAAAGAAACAAGATGCATTTTTGAGATGAAATTAAACCTGCCAGGCTGCAATATTGGGGATGTTTGTTTAATAGCGTGTGATCCAGAGCATGGATCTGATTTTCGGGAATTTATAATAATCTGTATTTTGTCGTGTGCTGAGAAGCGAAAGGCATCATGGCTTTTCTCAAAGGGAGCCTTCCACGTTAGCGCGGCAGCGCAACCACAGCGGGAATAATCCGCGCCCAATAATAATCCTTGGGGTAATAATCCCGGCGTAAAACCCCAGGGTGGAAGGGACGCCTCTTTGTCCGCTTAATACATCACTGCCTGGGTCAACCATTACAGGCTCTAATCTTTTTCTCCGTGCACCCTGGCTCTTTTTCTTCCGTTCCTTCCCCTGCAACTCTCTGCATCGCTCGCGATAAATATTTATAGGGTTATTTTTGAAAGGCCCTTGGTTTGTGTGAGCAATCAGCTTGCTGTTTGGTGGCTCGTTTCCTGCTTATTGGGATGAGGAGCTAAAGGGTGGATAGGGAGCAGAGAGGCAGGACGTTAGGAAGGCAGGTCCGTCTGCTGGGTGGGCTGCAAAGCGGAGGCCTGCGGGTGGATGCTCCCTCTTTCCCATAGGGAAAACCCGGCTGCGACGGAGCCTGCGGGACACGGGAGATTCCCGGGCCTCGGCGGGTCTCTCCGGGCTGCTCCCAAGGGAGGGCATCTTGCGCTGGAGGAAAAGGAGGGCGGGTTGTTCCCTCGGAGCTGTCTCCCTCTGCGCAGCGGGGTAAACGTTTTGCAAACGCGTGCGCGGGGATGCAGACAGGCAGGGGGGCAGCGGGAGGTTCTCGCGTCGCTGGGGAGCTGCGGCGGAGAGGCCAAGGCCTCCCCCGGCACTGCCGGCAGCCCTGCTCCGCCGCGGCTTTCCCGGGCAGCTCTCCATCCCGCTGGAAAACGCGGGGCAGGGAGGGACGAGGGGAGCGAGGTGACGGCCCTCGGCCTCTCCCAAAGGATGATTTTGAGAGCAGCAGGAGCCCTGGAGAGTCCCGGGATGGGGCTGTGCCCCACGTGCACTGGGAGCTGCAGTGGCCAGGCCATGTGCGGGAGAGCCCAGCGAGTGGCCTCGTGCCAAGACCTTTGGCATAGGCTGCTGGAGCAACCAAGCCTAAGGAGAGTTTAAGAGCTGAAATCCCGGCTGGTGCACGGGAGCACAGAGATCTTTGGAAGGCAGGAGCAGGATCTGTGCAGTTCTCCCTGTGAGACTGCAGCCACCAGCCCAGCAAGGAGGCTTAAGGGCAGGATGTGCCAGGTCGTCTCACCCGCCTCTGCCTGAGAGCTGGGGGCACTCGGCCCTTGCTGAGAGGGGAAGGGCAGGGGAGGCTCTGCCCTTGGTCAGAAACAACCTGGAGGATCTCTGTTTGCTTCAGGTGCTGCGGGAAAGACTTGGTTTTACTCCAGCCACTTGCTCCAAGGTAGATCTGTGTTCAGAATCCTAAAATCATTATCGTGCATTTGTGGCGAGCTGGTAAATATAAAGCTGGGTTAAAAGGTGTGTAGCTGGTATCTTGGATTGTATTTGCCAGACAGGTCGAGTTGCAAGCTACAGGGAATGGAGTTTATGCTTGATCTGGTGCGCGCGAGGAAGCCGACTGAATTCAAAGCTCAGCCTCTGTGCGAGGCCTCAGGACTAGGGACTTGGTTTGTAAAGGGCTGCCTCCCTCTCGCACCATCGAGGAATTAGAGTGCTCTGCTCTTATTGTCTTCCTGCATTGTAGCCTGAAGGAGAAACAGCTGCCGGAGGAGCAGAGGATGGGACCTGCTTCAAGAACCTCTCAGTCTGTTTGTAAGGGAAGTGAGAGTGACAGTGACCTTATCTTATCGCATAAATATTTGGAAATACCATTAATACGTTAGAGTAATGGGCTAATTATTAAATGCTCTGGTGCTTAATGTCGCGCTATGGTAGAAATCACTTGATAGCAAATTAAAGCAGAATTGTCATCCTAATTACTATAGTTCTAGAGGATACAGTTGGTTAGGCAGCATTAGTTTTAAAGACTTGCACAGTTTTTTAAGATACAACCCTTTGGAGAATAGCCAATATTCCTGAATGTGCTACATGTGTTCGGAGGGGTATTTAACTCAATCTTTTGTGCCTCGGTTGGAAGTAATTAACGTTTCTACTAAACTTTCAATAATTCGTACTTTTTTCAATTACAGATGCAGATTTGTTTAGAGTACGCTCAAATGCTCCATAGGTGTGTGTGGTGGGGGGATCAGATGAAAATGATAAAAGTGCTCCAGGAGTCTTGTAACATCTGAACATGAATGATCTCCATGAATAGCCAAGCTGGGCTGAGTGACCAACAGGAGCACCAGAGCACCGAAACTTGTGAGAATTTCCTTGCGAAAGTTACTTTTTGAGATGCTCTCCCATCTTCCTGCTCGTTAACAAGATCATTAACAAGTCCCATATGGTCCCCATATCTTTCGCAGGCTTACGGAACATTGCTTTGGGGAGGAGAGGGGGCTTGGTTACCATCAGATAGACTGGTTTGTCTGCTCCTTTCACAGCTTGTCCCTTAGGACTTCAGCAACTTCCCAGACCTCCCGTAAGTCAACTCAGTCTTGTACATGATGGCTTTTGCTGGCTGGCTTTCACATATGTAAGGCCTGAAGTTGTCAAATCTGGGTTCTCCTGATAAAGCAAGGATGGAAAGGGTTGAGCCTGCATCATCTTAGGGAAAATGTGGGTCCGCTGGTGAATGGGTGGGTGTCCTGGTTACGAAAAAGACAGAAAAAGCAGAGCTGTGGAATGCCACCTTTGCTTCAGTGTTTGCCAAGGGCGGCCCTCTGCGATCCCAGGCCCTAGGGACAGGAAGACAAGCTGGGCAACTACAGGCTGGTCAGCGTCACCTCCGTCCCTGGAAAGGTGATGGAGCAGCTCGTCCTAGAGAGTATCTCTAGGCACGTGAAGGAGAAGAAGATGTTGAGGAGTAGTCAGTATGGATTCACCAAGGGGAAGTCATGTCTGAGGGACTTAATAGCCTTTTATGATGGGATGACTGGCCAGCTGGATGAGGGGAGAGCTGTGGATGTTGTCTACCTTGACTTCAGCAAGGCTTTCAATGCCATCTTCTATAACACTCCACATGCTTTTGGAGCATGTGGAAGCTCCAAAAGCGTGGCCTGGACGGGTGGGCAGAGAGGTGGATCAAGGGCTGGCTGGATGGCAGAGCCCAGAGGGTGGTGACAAATGGGGCAGAGTCCAGTTGGAGGCCTGTGGCCAGTGGTGTCCCCCAGGGGTCAGTACTGGGCCCAGTGCTGTTCAACTTGTTCATCAATGACCTGGACGAGGGCACGGAGTGCACCCTGAGCAAGTTTGCAGATGACACCAAGCTGGGTGG
>JAVCKT010033128.1:0-17617 GCA_032273925.1 Rhynchotus rufescens
TCATTTAAAAAAAAAAAAAAAAAAAAAAAAAAAACCCGAAAACCTTTCCTTCATGCTCAGGACCTCATGGATGCTTGGATGCTTGCAGCTAACACTTCTGAACTTCTGAAAAATTTGTCTTTTTCTGAATGTATTCTGGTTTGTCATGTGTCAACATCCTACACATATAAGATTGTACGTATGCAGTCTCCTCAGAATGAATTATCAGGTTCCTGTTCTAGAGTTAAGCCGTTAAAAAGTGTCCTTGTAGTTGTTGTTGCTTTCTGCTCTGCTGCGGTGTGGGGTGGGCACCACCAAATGAGATAGAAGAAAATGATGCTGTGGCCCTAGGTGAAGATATGACAGATGAGACATATGACAAAGTGAGAGAAAGATCTAGGACTGGTGCGTACTGGATTTACCAAAATATCAAAAGAGGGAGATGGGGAGACTGATATTAAATAAGGAATCTAGAGAGGGAGATGGAATCAGGAACAGAGTGAGAGGAAGGGGAGAAATCATTCCTGCATGGAGTCAGGAGAGAGAATTGGGACTGATTTGGCAGGAAGACTGTGTGGGAAGGGATAGAATTGCCAATATATTAGTATTTCAGTTTGGATAACAAGTATATATTTTTTTAAAGCAGATCTCCAGATGATCCCTGCATACTGTTCCTCAGTTCACATCATAGAATAGTTTTGGAGAGCGTGAGCTGAATTTCTTTTGGATGAGACTGCTCTAGAAAAGCACCTAATGTTCTCCAGCAGCTAACGCAAAATGCATTTCATGGGACCAGACTTAATCTGAAGTAAACCCCTGGAAACGTGTGTAGTGTGGATGCTAAGTCTTCAGCAACAATTATTTTGGTTTATTAATCTATTACCCCTGAGTTGCATGGCTAGTAGTGTAGGCATAGCTGGATCTTTAGGGGAAACTGGAACTTGGCAGGCAAGCCAGAGGGAGAACTAGTACTATATTGACAGGAGTTGAGGTATGGAGGTGAAAATAAATAGATGATTGATGCTAAAGATAGAGCGTAAAAGCATCTGTCCATTCTCCTGTCCTCGGCAAATAGATATGATGCCAGTTAGTAGTGGATCTGCCACATGCACTAGCACTAAAGAGGGCTAGTCTGCCCAGGTGATGAAAATATCTGTTTCTCTGCTAATGCACGTTGCAGAGTCTGGCATGGAGCTGCAGTTTCCACTCCTGATGACCTGTACTGAGGGCCCTGTTATGCTATACGAGGGAATTCCTCAGGATTTTTATCCATTTTTGAAGAATACAGGAAATTCTGCTGGAGAAGACCCCAGTAAACCTTACTCAGACAAAGAAAAAAATTAAGATACTGTTCCTTCAGTTTTTAGATGAGATCTCTGTGAAAGGTTGAAACTAAGTGTGTACAGCATGATTTGACGTAGGCTTGTTCATTTTCTGCACTCTGCTGCATCCCACTCCATAAGATGAAATTAAATCTTACTCTACAAAGTGGAATGAGCCCAGCACTTCCATATTACTGAGAAGGAACAGTGCCAATAATTTTTCCGTCATAGGAATGTATTTTGTTTGGTTGGTTTGGGGTTATTACAAATTTCATAAGACTCCCTTGCTTACTTCCTATTTCTGTCTTCAAAATTTTCTTGTTTAAGGACATTAGCTATTTGGTTACTTAATTCACACTAAATTACTTGATGGGCTCCTAATTGTATGTCTTTGCACATAAAATTGCAAAAGTTTTATTGTTTTAAATGAGAGCTCAAGATTTTATGTGGTAAAATATTCAACATCTCTTAACTAAAACTCCTTTAAATTCAAGATAGAATAAGTAGTTCATGAGCACCAACTTAGAAGTCAGTGCTCTGGTGCTCTGCATTTTAAATGCATTTGTATTTTGTGTTTAGTAGCTTTGCATATCATTTGCCTCCTGTCCTCTGTTACTGAAAGTAATTCCAGTAGTTATTCCAGGGTCAAGGTCCAAATATATCATGGGATTCATGTGGAGCTTCAGCTTTAACCAGTCATACCTTCTGATCAAAGCTGCAGACACTTGAGCTTTCTTCAGTGGGCTGGGCAGCTATGAAGTCATACGGTTTGCAGCAAAAATGTTTAAAGCTACTAAGGTTGAAAAGTGTGTCTGCAAAGCCTGAAAACACAGAGATTAGGGTAATTCCCTGTAGAATGATGTCCAGAGTAAACTCCCTTTTCCAGTATGCGTTTGGGGTAGGTAAGATAGAAAAAGGTATTGGAATATTCATGCCTGTACTTAGAATCTCTGGTGATGAGATGTTTAGGAATGTGATTGTTCTGGAGATACTTGGTGGTTTTTGTTGTCTCCAACTCTAATGTTCACTAAGTAGGGGTAGCCAAGCAGTGCTTTGCTTACTGCTCATCTCAGTTTTCCTCCAGTGCATGTGGATTTCAGAAGAGCTCCAGAAGAAATAATGAGTAAATAATTAAAAATGAGTTGAGGCCACACTGTGTCTCTTGAGTAGGTCACCACACAGGGGAAGTATTTCCTCCAGACCGCACAGAGCGGCCCGGCCAGGGAGGCAGCCAGGAGGCAGAGGAGCAGCCACGAGGTGCTGAGTGGGATGGGGGCTGGAGGACATGGATCTGCCGAGGGAAGGGCTCGGGCAGACCAAGGGTGCATGCGCTCCGTGCAGGCCTTTGCATGGATTCCAGTTTCAGGACAGGTGATCCTGTGATCCTGTGCCAGCGTCTTCTGAAACGTGCCTAAGGGCCCAGTAGCCAAGTGAGCCCTGCAGGAAGACCTTGACTCTTTGGAGGTTTTGGTTCCCTTTGCTCTGACAGTTCATGAGAGCGCACAGAGCCTTGGACCAGGCCTGGAGGACTGGTCAGATAAATGCTGAGCAAATACATGGAAAGAAACAGTTTTTATAGGCCTGAAATAAATCCTCTGCCCTGCCCTAAGAGAAGGGAGGAAAAAATCCCAACTGGCCTGTATGCGAAACAGTAAATGGGTCCGCCATGGCCCACATGGAAAAATAAATAAAACCTGCTGAATTGGATTCAGCTCAGGAATGTGGCTCCTTTATTTTGATCCTGGGGATTAGCTCCCAGTCTTTACCATAGCAGGGAGTCTGATCTTGCTCTCATTGAAATCCAGAATCTAAATCCACATTAACACCATAGAAACGGGATCAAACCTTGCCATCTAAAGTAGAAGCAATCCGGGAGCTTAATCAGCAAAGGCTGTGTGTGTGTGAGCACACGTGTGCCGGGGGAGTCCCAGGTATGGACAGGACAGGCCCAGTGCAGCCAGGAGCAGGAGGAAGATGAGCCATGTCCCTTGGGAATCCATGAAGTGGATCTCAGCATCACAGCAGGGAGACAGTACCTCACTTGTGTGATTTTTAATGTGACCTCTAGGCCTCTAGATCCAGATTTTACAGACTAGCATTCCTGCAGGTTCCAGATGATTTTTTTTTTAGCTTATTTGTTTTCAGTTTTAGATAAGGGCCAACAATTAACTTTCAAAGACATTGAACTAGTTCATGCAAAAGAAAAAGAAAAAAAAAGAAAAAGAAAATCTAGGTATGGATTTTGAGGTGGAAACTCTCCCCATGTCTTAATAAGACTTCAATGCTTGCATCATTGTAGATTCTAATGATCTGATGGAAAAATACAGCCTGATGGAGTCTTGTTATCCTTAAAGAATATTTAGTTATATGGTTTCCACTGAGAAGCAGAAGCCTTTGGAATATTTAGTTTTGGAAGTTAACCTGAATAATTCCAGATTTGTATTAAGCTAAAGCTATCCTAAGACAAATGTGAAGGAATCCCTTAGGTCAGGTCTATCCCATCCTCTTCCCTTTCGCCATCTCAGTTCAGAATTCCAAGAATCTCACTTCCATTTTTATCCTGTAATTTACTTCCTCTTGTGGAAGAACTGCCCGGGGACGATCATCTCCTCCAGGCTGCGAGCATCTCCTGCCGTTGGCTTTCATGACTCTCCTGTGGGCCTGCAGAGGCGGAACCTTGTTTTCCTGGGAGCCTCATCTCCTCTAATACAAATAATACGCTTGCTGGTAATATTTTCTCCACCACAGAGAAACAGAAAATTTAGCACCCCCGTGAGACTTTTGGACCATATTGGAGAGTGCTTCGGAGAGGGTGGAACGTCTGCAGCGCCGCTGAAGGAATGCGAAGCATCCGGGCAGGGGAGAGGCGAGCGGGGCGCCGTGAGGAGGTGGAGGAAGCGCGGCCGGGGCACCCGCTTGTGCTCAGGAGCGGCCTCGCACGAGGTCTCATCCGCTAAGCGCCGAGCGCCCCTGGATCCGCCTCAGGATAGCGGCTGTGCGCACTCGGAGCGCTCATGCTCCACTCGTTTTGTTTGTGGAGCAGGGATGCGATCCCTGGCCAGGAAGGGACACGTGGGCCCCTCAGACCTGCCTGCACTCAAATGCTGTAGAGCACATGCAAATTCAGTAGTTATTTCCTTACTTTAAAGATATACACATGCGTTACCTTCTGGCTATCTTTAGCATTTCGCCTGATGAAAAACCAAGATGCAAGAAGATATTAAGTGGTTCAGTAGTTAATGCTTTTTCCAGGGCTCCTTAACTGTGTGATTGTTCTTACCGTAGTATTTTGCACTCTGGTGGAATACCCAAGTATGAAATTAATAAAGATCATATTTTATTACATCCAAAATAAATTGTTATATTTAAATGACCTTCCTAGAAACTGGCGATATAAAACCTGTAACATTAGAAGGTGTTTATTTCAGAAAAAATAATTGCAGCATTTGCTTGAAGTATCCTGAACGTTTGGCAGAATTTCATACTTATGCTAAGGAGATGTAAACCAGAAGCTGATAATTTAGCATCTACTATAAAAGGGTCTGGTTTAAAGTAGAAAGAAATATTCTTCAACTATTTTTTAGCTAAAAGCTAAACTCAAATATTCTTCCTCAAAGTATTATATGAGTAATTCTGGAGCAATGCATCACTGACCTTGAGCTAACATTATTTTCTGAACTTGCAGGAACGAAATCCCTCTGCACTAGCCCTTAGCATTAGCGCAGGCATCTGAAAGAATGAAAATAATTGACTGCCACATTTCCTTGTTTCCATAGGTTTTTGGCAAAATTGCTGTTATTTGCTGGGAGAAACCGACAGCGTGCTTTTCCTAAAATGCTTGTGGTTTTGTGATTAATTCAGAGGATGTGATTTTCCTTTACATTGTCAGAGTAAGAAGTGCAGTGTCCGTGGTCTGATGATGGGAAGGCTGGTGGTTAGATAGCATTGGGTCAACTTGAGAAGCCTTTATTGGCTTTCCATAGATTTCCTCAGCCACAGTTGCCTTGCTGGAAATTCCTGAAGGCTCCCTCTCAAGACACAGATTTCATGGAGAAGCAAGTGGACCTCTTCTATGTGCCCGTTGCCACAGTGTGTAATTGGAGGCATCTTGAAGGCTTTGCAAGTCATTGGCTTCCTTCTCTACGTCAGCTAAGAAAAAGTCATGTTTGGACCTGTTCCCCTGCCTGGCTGTGTTTCCTTGTAGGTCCCTCATGTGGGAGCCTGTGTTAATTCCCCTGGGAAAGGTTCATGGCTCAGCAGGGCCCAAAGCGAGAGGCTGTGGGTGCAGGACAGGCTGGCGGCCGGGCCTGGGTGGCTGCAGGAGCCCGTGGGGCTGTTTCTGTGAGCCCGGGGTGCGTAGCCCTTCTGGGCCCCGTGCCTGCCTGGTCCCGAGAGCGCTGCTTGTGGCAGTGTAAACCACTCCGGGCTATTGATTTGACTGTTAACTCAGCGTGTTGGGGCAAATCATCGATTTCCTACCTTGGGGAATGGAAAATAATAACTTTCATCCTTGTAAAATGTACAGCAGTTAAGTCTATGTTTTAGGTATACGTTTGAAGAGGCCTTTCAGGCAGCCCAAAGCCATTTTGTATTGACCTGTCCGACTCGGGGCTTTTTTGGTTTATGGTAAGTTTTAATTTGGGGTCCTTACTGGAAGGAATGATCTTATATGGTAAGCTAGATGCGGATAGTGTTGTAATATATATTTCATAGCAAATATATATTTGCTCTTAACTGGCCTGTAATTGGTTCAGGGTTAGCGTTAAGTAGACGATTTATTTCCTGTAAGTACTGCCACTTATTAAGGCTGTGACCTGCAGCAGGAAATGAGGTGTGGGCAACATGAGGCTGAACAGCTGCAGGGCTTGGTAAAGAGAAGTTCAACCTGGGGAATCTACTTAGATTCCTTAAATCAGGTCAGTGATCAGGAAATAAAGCTGGGACAGCAAAGTATAAATATGCTCCTAATACACTACTGAAATTTGGATGTGTTTATTTTCTTTAAAGCAGATAATTTTCCAGTAACGAGTAAGATTTACAAGTCTACACGTAGTTCTTAATAGTGGCATAGTATAGCAAACAGATTCGGTGTACTGTACTTAATAAAATAACATGGTTATTTTTAATAGAAAAAATGTGGAACCTGTTAAGTATTTTTGAGACACATTTGACAGTTTTCAGTCTTGTTGTGTGATGTGCAAATTCCCTGATGCAATAGAAATTCTAAAACATTTCTTATTTTTTCCTAGGGGAGGAGACTGTAATCGCTGTTCCGCACGGGAGTCGCAGTGTGAGAATTACGCTGAAAGGACCAGCACACCTTGGTATGAGTGACCTGTTTCATGTATTTACTACTGGGCAGAAGATAAAAACAAAACTCTATATGTGACTCATCCTAACTTTGGGAATTTGAGTAAGATCATTATCTTCCTTCTCCTTCCCATCTTTAATATTCACCCTGGAGATCCTCTTACAGAACACTGGAAGTCTACATAGTATAAAGAGATTGTATAAATAACTGTGATGTCCTTATACCAGAATTACTGGGTTTAGGTAAGTTAAGAAATCTAAAATAAGGTATGCTCCTAGATGCAAACCATCCTACTAAAATTACTGTTATTACATGTGGATCAAAAGCACTTGGTATAACCCAGCAGTAGGTTTCTGTGGAAGACCAATGTGGCTTTGGTCCTGTGGGAAGCGAGCAGTGGGAGTCAGTTCCCGCTGGATCTTATTCAAAGTCTGTGATGCTGAAAGCCTGAGTGGGGACACCTGTGAGCTTGGTCCTGCCAGGTGTTGGCCATGTTAGCCCTGATTCAGCCAAGCACTTAAGTGCATGCTCACCACTGAGTATGTAAATAGTTTAATTGAAAGCAAGCCCTAGACCTGGCAGCCAGAAAGCAATGCAGTCAGCTTGAGCAACAGTACAGATGATCTAGGGTGAGGTAAACAAAACAAGTAAAATATTTCCCATTCAATACCTTATATTGCCATAAATTCATGTACATTACATATGATCTATGAATAATAGCTTGCTATTTTGTCAGTCATTAGTTTCCTAATATTTTCTATGAGGTGGATGGTAGTATGTTTTATTTCTTTACCACAGGCCTGCTTTAGATATAGAATTTATCAATTCAATGTCAAGTGAGACTGCCATGTCAAACAGTGAAATAAATTGTAGTTTAACATTATTTAATTTTAAAAATATTTAATAGGAAATCTGGAGGCCTCAACCTGAATCATAAATAAAATGATGTTATTTAATTTCAAAGAAAATATTGAATGAGCATTGCATTTTAGAGCAGCTTCAGAATGACTGGTAGCTCCTAGATATGACACTGATGAAATTAATTTGCGAAGCAGAACTTACATGAATATTATTTATATCAAGATAAAACCATTACGTAAAGGAGTGATCCTGACTAGTTCAGGTCAGAACTCTTGTTTTCCTCCCCCATTTAGGTCTTTTTTAATTGCTTCTGCAGAAGGAAGTTGTTATTTTAGCTTCATATGAGAAAAAGTACTTGATTTGGTGGCTCCTGGGGGATTTCTGGAAAGCTCCTGAGGAATGCAGCAGCTCTGGCTAAGTACAGAGTGCTCCTGGCTTCCTACCCAGGGTGGCTCCGCGGAGGAAGAAGCTGTGGCTTGGCGTTACCTTTGCTAGCTAGGTCTTCAGCAGCAAGAGAATTGTGAAATGTCCCTTTAACCCCAGCACATCTGTTTCTAAATCTGTGAGGATTTAGATGTTTGTTACCTACATTTTTTTTAGATGATAAAGGTTAAGAACAAGTGAGAACTGTTGCAGGGGAAATTTTTTTTTTAAAATCCTTTCCTCTCCTTCCTCCTTCCCCTCAAAATTGCATTGCATCATAGTCAGATCTGCAAGAATTCTCCTGGATGCGCTTTGGGACAATTTGCTTGTCCTCCTTTCTAACTTTTTGTGTGTTTTTGGCTGTTGTACTTGTCACGCTCAGCGCCAAGTGAGCTTTGACCTGCAGCTTCACTGGGTTCGGTGGGAGTGCGCCGCTACGAGGAAGGGCCGCCTTTCAAAAGCCATTACGGGCTCCATTTGTCAGAGTCACTCTCCCTGCTTCATAGGAAAGTGGATCTAACAGGTAGGGCAGGCACTACTTACTGGTGAATTTTGTGCTGCCTCCTGTTGCCAAAACATGAATGCTCTTGGTGTGCTGCTACTTCAGCAGCAGTAGCAAATGCCCAAAGAGCACCACAGAGCATCTGGCTCTTTTCCTGTGCTATTATTTTTTTTTTATGCTTCATCCTGGGCTTTCTGATGTGCTCTTGTTCCAGGGGAACACAGCTGCTGGATTCATCAAAAATGAAAATCGGTTGGAGATGTAGCACATAAGAGCTGAAACAAATAAATGCTCTGAACATTTTTTGATGGTTAACAGCTTAATGTTTTAGGAAATACTTCATTTCTTTGTAGCTATAACGAACTGGGCTTTTTGCGTGTGTATGGATATATGAAGACAGGCAACAGATACATCAAGATTGTAGGTGTTCTATAAGTGTTTTTTGCACGTACATTGCTTGTTCACTTTTTCGTGCTTGAGTTTAGCAAATAGTTCCATGGAAAATAGCAAACACTTGGTACCAAATTGGCTATGAATAAAATATTTCACTGCTTTGATTTTGCTTTTGATCTGGACTAAATTACAGCTTTTCTAGCAGTTGTTTTAAGAGCATTAGAATCAAAAGCGAGCCTGAAATGTGCCTTGAAAATAATCCTTCAGCAGAAGAAACAGGAAAACCAGAAGCTAATATTTTTACAAGTGGTTAATGCTAGATAACTGAGTTCATGAACTTAGGGAGGTTAGACTTCACTAAAAAGAAATGAAAATCTTTTTCCCTTTTTGTCATTCTTTTCCCCTTGCAGTGGTATGCATTACACAGAAAGTAGTTATACATCTAAACACTGCTTTTTTTTTGACAGTTACTAAGAAGAAAACAGTGTTGCTTCCTTCTTAAAAAGGAGAGTTCTATGTTCTCTTTTGGACCCCCATCCTGTGCTGTCTACAAATAAACCACACACAAAATTCTGGAGTACCAGTATATGTGTCTTCTTGCACGGGGAGCAGGAGCCCTTTTACTGGGATCTCCATCTATACATCCTGACCTAGGTGGTGAGGCATCAATAGAAGGTTCCCTGTGCAATGCTGTCCTGCTCCTGCCTGCCACTGACAGGATTGGGAAGCTTTTGCAAAGGGTCTTCAGACTCCAGCTGGGCAAGGAAATTCTGTGGAGAAAGCAGATTTTCCATCACAACAGAGAAAATGACAGAAAGTACTAGCTTTAGGTCTTTGGCACCAGGTTACAGAGGCACAAAACGAGGTGAGTTCCCATTCCCTGCCCCTATGACTGCACACAATTGGAGTTATAAAGACTCCTCCCTTTTTTTTAACTTATGTTCCGGAAACTTAATCCTGAAGTTAAGCTTCCTCTTTTTATCCTAAGATTGCAGGGCTCTGCAGGAGGAATACTTTTTGGTGGATTCTTTTCTAAACCTTTCCCACCAATTGGTGAAACCTTTGCTCCCAGTTACTGCACTGAAATCAATCACGTTTTTCTTTGGGGATCTACTACCTAGTAAGAATAAGCAGTTCACAGTCTAACTCTGTACATGTGCTGAGCTCTCCATGTTGTAGTATTAACTATGAGACAAATACATACTTTTGCAAATAGACATTTACTGGAACTTATTGGAAGGTTCCTTGCAGATACTTCCAAATGGTTAGATATTAGTCTGAAAAATAACAAATTACCTGCACATTAATAAAGTTATACTGCAGTGTTACACATGCTGGATGCTTGGCTTTGCTCTGATCTGGATGTCTGTGCTGACAAGCCCTGGATAAGACTCATCAGGAATATGTGGCCTTCGAGGTTAACTGTGGGGCTGCAGAGAAGCTCTCTGTGTGTCTGTGACACTGCTGGGAAAATGTGAGCAGTCCTAGGCTTTGCTGACACCTCCTCCAGAGATACAGGCTGCGTCTGCCTCGCTAGACGTTGCGAATAACTAAATTCTTTGGATGCAGATCTAGTTTAGATCTAATATAAACACATGTCATCTCTCAGTGAGATGTTATACTCTTGGTTCCTGGACAATATTATTTGTTTCTGCTTATAAAAAATATATCTTTTTATTAAGAAAAGTAGCATAGAAACTATAAAATGAGGCGGGTTAGGTCACTAAATTAACATTTAACATCTGTTTGCAACAGCACTTCTCCCCTAGCAGTGATTTGCATTACTTGCCACTAAGTCCTGAGTATCTTTTTGACTTCATGTGGACTTGGAGGTACTTGAGATGTTACCTGCTTCAGTTCTTCTTCAAGCAATAAAATGACAGAGTAGTGGGCACCATATGCTGGTACTTATTGCTAACCAGTGTGAGTCTGGGGTCAAGACCTCCAGCAGCTTAATCTGAGGATCATGAGTTAAAGATATTTAAAAGATTGTTGTGTAATGCAATAGAGAAAAAAGAATCTATGAAGATGACAAAAATACAGAGTGATCATTTAAGTATTTGTTGCTTTTTCTGTAATTTGTTTAGATATATTTGTTTCTAATGTTCCTAATTGTATCTGATTCTAATGGAAATGTTTGGGTAATTGGGGCACTTCGATTTCCAGATGTTTTTTATTATGTCTGTGTCTTTGACGAAGTGTATATGACTTAGTGTTAGATTCCTACCCAATGAGCAAGGTAAAATTGTTTTCTGGAAATGTATCTTTTATATTTCTCCTTAGCCTTGTAGGAGGTCCTTGTTGTGTTCAGGAGAATAGTGGGGCCTAATATTTAGAAACCTGGGTTAAAGCTGCGAGTACATTTTAAAGTATTTTTTCAAGGGAGTATTTTCTTTGGGAGTGGCATGACTCTTTTCATTGGACATGCTCCAGAATGGATTTGTATTTTAGAAAATCTTAATGAAGAAAATGCTAATGATGTTCTTGGGCTGTAGCAGTCGGAGTATGTTTTCAGTGTGGATAAAGAGATACACTTGAATTATGTATTCTTACTTAGCAACTTAAATACCAAAAAAAAAAAAAATCAGAAAATCAGATAGTTGGAGAAAAGAGAATATTTCTAGCGCAATGCCATCAAAAAGTTCCTTTTAGTTAGACTTGAGCTCATATGAGATCGCAGGTTTCAAAACCCAAGTTGCTGTGGCTGTTCTGCTGTTTTAACCAGTTATGACAGCTAATCTTGATGAAAGATAGACTGTGTCTTACAATTGTGACATTTTTCTATAAATGACAGCCATTTTAATGACATTATTTAGGTGGTAGGTATGTCTCCAGCTTTCAGCCTCTGCCACATAAAGCTAATTTATTTCTTTTTCTTGCTTACTAAGGACAATTCTCAGCCTGGTTGTGGGAGGCTGACTTCTCCAGGAGAAGATGCCCTGAAGGCAGTCACAGTTGCACAGTCACAGTAACTCCTTACCTGACTTTAATACAGGCAGAACAGTAACTAAAACCTTTGTTGTAAAGCACCATATGGGGATTTACTGCAATGAGTGACAGCACTTTTGTTCCTAGATGGCCCTCAAAATCCCTTTCCTGCAAAATTGCCAGGTTTTTACCTTAGGCTTTTAAAAACATAGTTCACGATACTCTATTTAGAAATGGCATTTAGCATAGAATTAGTTTTCCTTGCTCCTGCAGAGTTGGTAAGGGACTACTGCTGGATTTAATTTAGGATTTAGGATTTAATTAATCCTAGTAATAGGATTAATAAATACCTGATTCTGTTTTTGGTGAGGTAAATGGCAAAGCCCTGCACCTCTTCCATGCAACGAGATTAGGTGCTATTTCATCAGATAAGCTAAGTTCTAGAATTTAGCAGCATTTCTTAAGTGTTTAACAAGCTATTTCTAACTCAGTCACAATGAGACTTACCTTACAAAGTATCTTTTCCTTTTTCAGCCTTGCCTTACACCATTTCTACATAAACTCAATATTCATGAAATTATGAGTAAAATTGTACTGGCCCAAGTCATGTTACAGGCAATTTCTGTACAACAGTCTTTGCATAGCAAAGTCAGCATACCTTTTTCATGACTCAAGATCCTCTTGCGTTCTCCAGACTTTCTTGAAAGGAATTTGAAAAATGTCTCTGAGCCACTGAAAACACCTTTTTTGTGTGTGCACGTGTTTGTGTATGGGCTCATGAGAAGCTAGGTTGAATTCTCCAAACCCATTTCTTTTTGGGATGTATTCAGAATTTTAATCCAGATTTGGGAGAGGTGCTTAATTCACTGTGCTATCTGAACTGTAATTATTCTTCCTGAAAAGTCAAGCAATTTTATGTGCTTGTCAGCAATGTGCTGTTCCTAAGAATTACTGTGGATTTAGTTTTATCATGTAAGACATTTGACTCCCAAAGTTTATGTGGAGTTTCAAATCATTTCAAAGTAAGACTTACATGTTCAGTATCTCAGAACATTTTTTTTAATTCTTTTTCAAATAAGTCTTGCATAGAGGAAAGTTTGTCCTTTCCTGTGACTAGCTGTTTTTGTATTCTGTAAGCTGGGATAAAGAGAAAATAAAGCAATTCGAAGACATATATAAGGACATAAAAACAGACTGAAGGTTCATAGTATGATCAAAACTATGGGAGCTGGATAAAATCCTGCTGAACAGTATCCGAATGGATAGCCAGGCTGGGTCAGACCTAGCTTTTCTGTATCTGGAAGATTAGCTAAGCCATATGTTATATCCATACCATGTAACTCAAATAACTGTAAGTTGATGATAGAGCAATATCAGTAAAAATCACTTTAAAAATGTTTTTTCAGCTTAATTATAGCAACTTATAGTCCATACCTTTCTTATTTCTACTGCCCTGGCAGCTTGTAACCTGAGCAGTGCTTTTCAGGTCATGCATCTTGCTGTGTGTGTGCAATGCAGAGGACAGAAATCTGACCTTCCTTGTGACCATTTTTCTTCACGTTTAGCTGCTATAGCTCAGTCAGTTTGCTGAAAGTGACTCCGTCCTAAAATGCTAATTCTGTTGTCTGAAAGATGTAATGTACTAGTTTATTCTATTTTCAAGGAATGCAGAATGGCAGAAATAGGATTTCATCTTCAACTCTTCCAAGAAAATGGAATCCCATAAGCAATGTTGCAGTTTCAGACCTGGCCCCTTTTTTAGAGACGACTGAAACTATCAGGCTTGAATGACATGGGGGTCTGGATTATTTTGTATATGTTTTGATTCTATCCATTATCTATTTTGCCTTGCTGAATCCGTTGCTTGATAACAGACTATGTGTAGCATATGTTCTTGGGAGGGAAAAAAAGATGTCTAAGAGGTGATTCTGCTATGCAAGAATAGTGTGACCAGGCAGTTATTCCTGGGCTGAGATGTCTTGCAATTGTATGTGAACCTGTAATCTGTAGTAGTACTTACTCTGTGTTTTATTTAATGTGTTTAAATTGCTGCTTCCCATACCACAATGTTTATGACTTTTCTTTCTGACTTCCTTGAAAAGAAAGATATCCTGTTTAAGTTTACAAATTGTGTATTTTCTCCCTAGTTATAGAGTCAAAGACATTACAAGGAGACAAGGGAGAGCACAGTTTCAATGCTCCTGGAACATTTCTCATAGAGAATACAACTGTTGATTTTCAGAAGAGTCCAGAGAGGGAAATCATAAAGATCCAGGGACCTCTTGGAGCAGATTTCATTATCAAGGTGGGATGAGCATATGTCTGCTAAGATACTGGAAGTATCAGCAGTAGTGTAGGCAGCTGTCGGTCAGCGTGTAATATCCTTTAGACGGCAAATAAATAATCCTAAAGAAAGTCCACAGATGATTTGTATTAGTTTATAATTTATGTACCTAATCAAATTAAATAAAAGGAGGTCAACACAGTGGCAAGTGCTGCAGAATTTCTGTTGATCAAAAATGACTGAGACTTTCATTTTTTAGTATTACTGAAAGAATAACAACGTGGCCCTCTGTGTTGGACAGATGTTAATCCAACTGAAGACTGCCACCTACTGAACCACACCATCACATCCAGCAGCACCCTCTCGTCTGCTGTAGACATGGCTAATCCAGCTACTGACCACGTCTAGTCCTTTGAGTTACTCTAATTCCCAGACCACATACCAATGAGTTGCATCATATCTGCACATATTTTTGTGTATAAATGACCCACGAGCTGATTGTGCCGAAGGAGGATAATAATAGTTCTCCATTAAAAGTGACAAATGTTTCAGTGTTGTCTTTATTTTTCATGTTGTAGAAATAGACGTTCAGCATTTTGCACATCTAAAAGTGCACGAACAGTAGACCTGCCTGAATGCGAGTCAGTCTATATTTAAATCTGCAGCAAATATTGAAAATTTGGCTGATAATGAGATAAAGTAGAAACTGGCAGTTAGGATCTTAACCAAGGGGCAGATGGTCAGAGAGGGAGGGGCATATTAATGTCTTGAATATCTTGGGGGGGGGAAAAAATGTTTGACTACTTGAAACTTATATTTAGAGGTCTTAGGCTTGTTGTCATATAAATCTCTCCACTGTTACTACCTTCGAATTATGCTATGAAATATCGTGGACACTAGAGTACAGTATACACATATGTTGTAATGGAAATTTCTTTAGACCAGGTACTCTGGCACAAAGGACAGCGTGGTTCAGTTCTTCTTCTATCAACCCATCAGTCATCAGTGGAGACAGACCGAGTTCTTCCCCTGCACCGTGACGTGTGGAGGGGGTGAGTCACAGTCCTCCAGGAGTGCTTACAGCTGAATATCAAAAATGCCTGGTTACAAAAGAAATGGTATAAGATTTGTGGTTCTTTGCAAAAGTTCTTTGCTTAAATTAGTTTTTCTTTTCCTCTTTATTATTGTTTCTTTGCTACATTGAATTTGTGGGACAGCTACCACAAACACCTATCGTTGGCTGACCCTAGACACTCGGTCCCAGTGCAGCCAGCCTGCTGCAGCTTCTACTTTTGGCTTGAATGCTCCAGTTTTTCCAATGGTTAGATAAAGAGCAGCTCAGCTACTGCTCGTCCAGCCCAGCCCAGTGTTGGTCATTTCTGGGCCTGTAAAAAGTGTGGCTTCATGCTGGGAGGAGATTTTGATATTGTACAAAGCAATTTCAGCTCTGCCAGCATTGCCTCGATCACCTGAAAATCACAGTGGGAGATTGGATAATAATACTGGTGTAGTGATTTTCCTGGAGAATTCAAAGACATGTGGTTTAATTAGTTACTTGGGGCAGGAGTAGCAGATAGGGGTGTTTAAAGCATAAGAAATCTGAGGATCTTTTGACAGACCATCTGTTTTGGCACTTGTACTTCACTTTAATCTGAAATGCAGGTAATGTACATGTATAATCTGCAGTCACACAGGAAAGTACCTTATAAGATAGTTGGCCCCCTGAAGTGTGATTCTTATTAGAAATGTGAGTGGCAATATATATTTTCTGATACTCGCACTGAATTTAAGAGTTTTTCCCTAAACTGCCTTATCTGGGAAGAAGTATAGAGCATCACAGTTGTTATTGTGAGAATCACATGTAAATACTGAGTGACTGAGCCACTCAGGTAAGTGTGTCCCATTTTCATTCTAATCCAGCCTTATTCAGACACATACTATGGTTTGAAAATTTTGGTTACATGTCGATATCTTTGGGACTAGCCAGTGTTTTGAGTGCCCTGGCACTCAATTCAGGGTATATAAATAAAGCTACTGTCATCACCAGAGCTTGACACTCAGGGAATCCTGAGAGGCCAGTAACTAAGAGAAGCACAGAAACTAAGCTACTTGTGATAGTGTCAAGAATGGCATAGTCCTGAGCTGGGAAGTTGTATGGCAGCTACCTCGTTTTAACCTGTTATCTTAAAGAGCAAACACTCTCTGGAATGTTTGGCCTCTTCCACTGGCCCTAAAAGAAAAAAAATGCCCATAGCAGAGACTTAGAATCAGTGCAGCACCGTGTCTCATGGGCATGGTCCTACGGGTGCTTGTGTGATCTCCATGGATGGGAGTGGTATGGCAGGGATGTCACAGAAAACACAGTCAAGCTCAAATGAGCAAAAAAGTTAAAATTTACCTTGTTTGCAAGTAGCATATCTTAAAGGGGCCCCTTCAGTACTCCCGAGAGTGGGGTCATGCACTGACACTGCTTAGTTCTTCTTTACGATTAGCACCCTCATGCAAGATGACACTTTGAATCAGCCAAGGGGCACGTAAGTGAATCCCTGATATATGATGCTGAAGCATTTTCAGTAGATACTGGCTCTTACACTGTTAGTTTATTGACTCCATTTGGATTTTCATTCTTGTGGTTTCAACCTTTTTTTTCCTTCACATACCGGAACATCCTTCTCCTCTCCTTAGTTTAAGTCCAAGTCAGCTCTTCTCAATGGGTCTTTTTTTTCTTAGCCAAAAATCAAGCTAGTGGTTTATAAAATTCAGATCCTTTCAGTGGTTTTTGAAACTCAGATCCCTCCTCTTAACCAGTCTTTCCACAAAGTTTCAAGTAGTTACTTCAGATTTTCTTCTGTTGGCTCTTCAACCAAAAATGTTCTTGAAAGTATTTCTTCATTTTCTACAGTTTAACTTAGAAAATATCTTGGATCTGATCCTCAATTTTTTTTGGCTTTCTGTTTTGGTTTTCTGTTTTAGCATGCACAAGCATGTAATCTAGCTCTCACTAATATCCATGGTGGAGAGTGCTTGGAGATGGGGAAGAGTTCTGCACTCCGGATCATGCCACACAACCAGGACTTTGTAGAGTCACCTTGTAGAGTCATATGCTATACTGCATATATGTCTGCATCATATAGAAACATGTATGCTTTTACTTGTCTCCTTAGAGTATTTTCAGATATCAGAGTCTTGTCTAGTGATAGTACAGCTTAACAGTAATTCTAAACACCAATTTGCCTTACATGGTCCTGTATGATTGTGTACAGCATTTCCTTGTTTAAAAGAAAAAGTAACACTAGAAAATGCCTGGACAGATAGAATATAATTTGAGAAAAGAAAACTATTTGCATTTATCCCTCTGTTACCATCATTTAACCTGGTTTCTTCTTCAGGTTATCAGCTTAATTCTGCTGAATGTGTGGATATTCGACTGAAGCGTGTTGTTCCTGATCACTACTGTCATTACTACCCAGAAAACAAGAAGCCAAAGCCCAAGCTAAAAGAATGCAATATGGATCCCTGCCCTTCTAGGTTTGTATGACAAGTATCTGGTATTTACAGTTTCTAAGGAACACACAATCATAGTTATTTAATTTTGTTTCTTTTCATCGGTAGAG
>JAVCKT010033131.1:7383-35171 GCA_032273925.1 Rhynchotus rufescens
TAACGATAATATAGTAAATGTTTATGCATTTTAAAATAAGGGTAAGAGAAGCTCAAAATCGCCTGTATTATGTTGATATTTTTCTTGGTTAGTGGAAAGGTAGAAGGCCAACCCAATGGTGACACAATCCCAGCTGAGCAAGCCAATCCTTCAGATGACACTGGTGCTGGTGCTGGGAGTCGTCAGAATGATCAGATAGTGCAGAAAATAGAGGAAGTGCTCTCTGGAGCCCTTGATACAGAGCTGCAGTGCAAATCAGGTAAATGAAAACACTTTTGGAAAAATATGCTCTTATTTCAGAAGATTGTCACAATTCTTAACACCTAATCATTTTTACAGAGATGAAAAAATACTTTTCAGTACTGTTTTGCTCACTGAGCTTCAACTGAAAAGTTGTGTATTTACTGTAATGTTCATTAAGTATTTTTTTCTGTTTAATGTGTTTTGCAGCCATAGATTGACAATGAAATGAGTAATCCAAAAATTGAAACTGGTTGGTATACAGAAGTGTTACTTGGCATGTAAAAGGCTACTCTCTTTCTTATCTCTTAGTTACAGTAATGCTAACGTATATACACAATGCTTGTACACAAGTTGTTGTTTCTTGGTACATTATGATAAAGACTGTCTTATGCATCATTTTATATGAACTTTATTGCTTCAGTATGGAACTTTTAATTACAAAATCGGTACTGATGCGGGTAGAAACTTTATTTGTAGTGAAGTTTTTGATTCGTTTGTAAGTTTAGTAATTTAAAAAACATCTATTAGAACTCAAAATTATGTAATTCTTTTTCTATTTTTGACAAAGTGAGGTGATCTGTTGCTTCTTTTTGATAGTGAATAATGCCCATGCTTGTGAAAGTACAGGTGTTCACATTAAAGCCTTTCAAAGATAGTGAAAGATGCATGTCATGTTCTTATAGTGTCATTAAATTACCTAAATTACATGCCAAAATTTTCATGTGAATATAATTTCTTATGGGGCTATTGTCTTATGTAAAAATCTTTAATCAATAGAGACAGCAAAATGAAGCCTAATTATTGTATTCTTCTTTGAAATTCAGAATTTGTATACTTGGTAAGTATAGTTCCAGAGTGATTTTGTAAAAGGTAGAATAGAAAATTGTGACAGGAATTGTTTAGTTCAAAGACTGTATTTTCAAGTTTTAGAGATTACTTTTATGCACAGTGACTTGTTTATTCTTAGTGTTTCCAGCACTGTTCCTTCAGTTATGTTATGTAAGCAGCACTGTCCATTTTTTTGTGTGCTCTTCTATCTTAGAAGAGTGAGACAAGTAATATGATAGTAAGTAAATGTGACATATTAGTGTGGTAATGAATAACCTTAGCCTATGATATATATTGTTTCTGTTCATATCTAGAAAGGAGTAATGTTGCTGTTAGACAAAGTTAGGGATTATCTGAAGTTACTGTGTGTAGAAAAGGTCATGTGACTCATTCCTTTTTATAGCATTCAAGGGAATGTTGATGGGAACACTTCTTAAGGTTGTTCATTATGTAAAGCTTTGTGTGTTTTAAAACTAACCAAGATATGGAGGTGTTTATGAAATCTTAGTCGTGTTTATGTACAAGTATTGCATTTACCAACTTTTTTTTGAAGTCTTTCTGTGAGATTTATTCATATATTACACTTCCTAGTCACAACCAGATTATAAGTGGAGAATCCTCATGACTCTAATCCCCATGAGTCTGCTGGCCAGTGTAAATGATTATGGTGATGGCGGCAGACAAGCAGTCTTGAACGTAGAGTATTCAGTCATGATTCTAGTATACTGTTATAATAGAAGTGCCTTTTTCATGAAAACATGGAACTAGATGCAAAGGAGGAGAAGATTTCAGAGTCAGGGGTATAGAATTAAAAAAAATCCTAACCTTAGTCATTGTCTTCCCACTCAACAGTTGCCTGCAGTCACCTGAAGTCACTGAGTACTTTTCTGTTTGATGCAGAAACTCTTTAGGTGCTTATAATTTTGCAGTTGTTCATGGCAAATGGAATCTGAGCAGCCAGTTGCTTGCCATCCCTTAAAGCCAGCTTGAGATCAGGGAACTAGATACTGTTTCCCCAGATGTGTCTGGAAAACTTCATCAGTAAGTGAGGAACTTCAAAATTCAGATCATTCCTGACACGTATGGAGATAAGACTTTTTAAAGCGTAGTAGGAGGTCCTGGTACTGCTGATCACATTCTCTGCAGTAGACCTACCAGTTAGGTGATTTCTCGAAGAGATGGGAGACCTGTTTTCAGTTGCATTTGCATCTTTTTGAAACCATATCTTAAGTTTTCCGGTAGAATGTACGACCCACTTGAATGTAGATGAAAATATATCCAAGTACATCTTGGAAGGAATTGTGTTCTCACTGAAACTGTGCCACTGACCTGATGGACCTGATTAACTTTTTGAAAGCAGATTTTTTTTTTTTCCCCTCCTCGAAATGATTACTGGAAGAAAGGATAAGAAAGAGGGCAAAATATGGAGTGTTTATGGGTTGTGATAGTTTGGTAGACAAGATACAGGTTTCAAATTAGATTTTTTTTTTTGTACCTCTTTCCATTGTTTGGTTACTAGTTTAAACTATATTTTAAAGGCTCTCTTAGCAACATTTACAAGGAAAATTTCATTTTCTTCTAGATGTAGACAAAGGTACTGTGAAAAGTAGTTCTAAGTCTACAAAAAGAACATCTGCTGATGGAGTTGGAGATGAAATTCCTAGGAAAAAATCAAAAAAGAACAAGAAGCACAAAAGCAAGAAGAAGAAGAAAAAGAAGAAGAAAAGGAAGAAAGAGAAAAAGCATAAAAAACAGGCAAAAGAGTCAAAACAGACTGCACGTCATGGAGAACCTGCAGGCTTACAGCCTGCAGCTCAGTTGATGCCAGACAATTCAGGCTCCAAACTGAGTATACAGCATGGAGGAGCTGGAGATTCAAATCTGGCTGCTCACATGCAGCCAGAAGGACTCTCTTTAAAACCAAGCGAGGAGCCTGATAGACAAGCTTTAGGACTTGGCTCTCACGTGAGAGAAGATTCTCAGCCACCTAAGGGAGATCTTGGAAGTGAGAAGGGGAATTTAGGTGCAGCAGATCCTCAGTTTAATTTAGCAAGCAACATATCTGATACCCAAGAACATACTACTATAACTGAAACTAAAATTTGCACTAGACAAGAACAAACTCAAGAGTCTCATGAAAGTATTTATCCTGTAGCTGTCAGTGGAAAAGATGGACTTCATGTTGATACTGGAATTGATACATTATCTAACATCCCATCTGGAGTTGCCCATAAAACTGAACTTCAGAAAGTTCCCGTAGTAACTTCAGAAGCAGCAGAAGCACCAAAAGCTTCGGAGGGTATTCTGCAGACTAAAGGCACCACAGAAGCTTGTGGTACAACTCTCGACTGTGAGCCCATGGAAGTGTTGAAGTACCCAGAAGCAGCTCTAAAATCCGTGACACAGATGGGAGCAAAGGAGTTGGAAACAAACTCAGAGTCTGTGTCTTTAGCAAATGATTTGACAACAATTCCTAAACCTGTAGATCAGGCAGATACAAAAACTGTGAAGTTTGCTCACGTGTCTGTGGCCGTGGAAGAAGTAAAAATTCCAGAAGCAACTGAAGAATCTGTGCTTATGGGAAATGTGAAAAGCACAGAAAGATCTTTGGAAGTAGGGAGCGTGACAGGAACTCTGGAGCCAGCCCTAAAGCCCCCAGCTGTAGCTGATGACTTGAGAATGGCACAGCACAGCCCTATGGGGAGTGGGAGTGTCTTGCAAACAGCCTTGGAACCTGTGGCTGTGATAGGGAGCATGGAAGGCAAGGCAGCAGACCCATGTGTGGCTTTGCAGCATTCTTCTAAAATACCTGTAGCAACAACTTTAACCCAGGTGGAAGTGAAAAGTGCCAAAATACCCATAGGACTAGGGTCTGTAGCAGAGGTTAAAGATGTGGAACCAACCAGAGGCTCTGTACAGACAGAAACTGTTAAAGCTTTGGAAACAGTTGTGGAACCTGTGGGTATGAGAGGAGCAAAAGATGTCAAAGCAATTCAAGAACGTATGGAAGTTGAAGTTACCAAAGGTTTAGAAGGAACCCTTGCTTCTGCAACAGTATTAAATGCTTCAGAAGTGGCTTTAGAGCCTAAAATGACAGAAACAAGAGCTTTGAATACAACCCCGGTATTTGCAGTTCCAGCAGAAGTGAAAAATGTGAATGTAGCTCAAGAATCTCTACACATGGGAGGTATGAAAAAAATTCAAGAGGCTAATAATTTGGAAACAAATTTACAATCTGCAGCTGTGACAGAATTAAAAGCAACAGTGAGCCAAGAGCGTCAGCAAACTGAAGCTTCAGGAGCAACCCTAAAATATATGGCCACAGAGGTGAAAGGCTTAAAAGCAACTTCAGAACCTACAGCTTCAGGAATGCAGATGGCAGAGGGTTGTAAAGGTCCACAAGCAACTGTGGAAGTTGTGACAATAGCAGGAGTAAAAGCTACAGAAACAAATCAAGCTGCTCTGCAATGGGAAAATAATGCTTCAAAATTTCCAGAAACACCTCTAAAGCCTCCGACCGTAACAGAGGCAAAATGTTTAGAGGGAACTTCATCATTGAGACAAGCAGAGGAGCTGAGACAATCGAGATCAGAGAGTGAGTCGAGTGTGAAAGGTTTGGGAGTAGCTCTAGATTGTACTGCAGGAGTAGAAGTGGCCTCAGGTGCTGCTTCCCCAGCTGTGAAAACTGGAGATGGAAAACATCTGGAGACAAGTTCCATGAGACCAATCATACTACCTGGAGGGGAGACAGAAGGGAAAGATTCAGAAGCAATGCTCGACAGAACCAGAGTGGGGGTGAAAACATCTCCGTTGCATCTGCAGATGGAAGCTGCGAAAGATGTAGAGTCTCTGCACATGGCAAAGACAAAAGCTTTGGAAGCCGTATTTCAGCCTGCGCCCCTTGTAGGGGCAGAGCGTCCAGGAGAAAAGGCAAGTTTGGAAGCCAAAACTGGCGCCCAGATTTTGGAAGCAAGCCCAGGACATCCGTCCCTAACAAGTTCAGAAAGAACTCCTGAACCTGTGCTTGCACTGACAGAAGTGACACATTTGAAAACTGTATCAGAGACAGAACCAAAACATGTGAAAACAGTTGTAGAACCTCTTTGTACAAGCAAAGCTGAGAGTTCGGTTGTTTCACAGTCTGACGTCATGACAGACAAAGATTTGAAGGTAACCTCACAAACTGAGCTAACAACTCCGAGAACAATCTTAGAACCTGAGGTGCCCGGAGAAATAAAACCTGAAGTTGCTCCCAGAGATATGAACAAAGCAAAGATGACGAACAAAGAAGCAGCACTGGAACCTGAGCAAACAGGGATGGTGAAAACTTTGGAAAATAATTCAAAATCTCTGCATGTGGAAGAGTTGGAAACAGCTGCAACTGTGAGTCGTTCAGAAGCAATAGTATCTTTACCCGGAGTGCAAGAAAAAGATATGGCATCAGAAGTAGAGACAGAAGTGAGAAACTTGGGAGGAACTTTGGAAACTCATGTTTCAACAGATGCAGGAAATCAGGGGCCCACTGTAGAGTATGTAATGACAACAAACAGGACAGGTATAAAAAAAGTCGAGTCTTCATATATGGTGAGTTTCAGAAATTTGGAAGAAATTTCAGGAACTGAGAAAGCAATGAAAGATGCAGAGGCAGCATCAGAAGCTACAGAAATTAGTTCTTCGGAAAGCAGGAAAGAAGCTGCAGTGCCAGAAAGGAAAGATTCTGAGAGAATTATGGAATCTGAGGAATGCCTGCATAGTCAAGATTTGGAAACTTCTCAAAAATCAGAAGAGGTAAAGGTGGTGGATGTTTTACAAGATGCTCCAGAAACATTTACTGTAGCTAAACAGGATTCAGAAGCTCTTTCAAAGTCCTTGCACACTGAAAAAACAGAGCATCCACAAGTGGTTCCAGAAGAGACTCCAGGAATCTCGAGTCCTGCTGAAACGAAATCTTCTGAAGCAGTTCCAAGAACAGATGATGTGAAAGATATGGAAACAGTGCTAGAACCTGAAGTAGCAGCAAAAGTGCAATATCCAAAAGTCACAGACTATCAGCAGACGGAGGCCGTGAAAGTTCCGGAACAAACCCAGGAATGTGAGATACAGGCCGAGAAGAAAGATACAGAACAAACTGTACCATCTGAACCTGTAACAGAAGTAAAGGATAGGCAGACTGCTGCAGTATCTGTGGCAGGTCCAGAAGCAGCTCTCCATGCACCAGGTGAAAAAGATGCAACAGCAACTCCGGAATCTGAAATGACTGGAAACCTAAAACACTCGGAACCTGGTCCATCTGAGGTGACAGCAGCAAAAGATCTGGAAGCTGCTCCGTTACATGATGCTGCTGTAGATCTGAAAGATTCCGAAGCAGCTGCAGGGACAGAGACTGAGACAGACACAAAAGATTTGGAAGCATCTGAGACTATTACAGTAGGAGGTCGAGAACTGGAGGCGGGAGAGTTAGAAGAAACTCCAGATGATGAGGCTGTAAAAGAATCGTCACAGGCAGAAGAAACGAGAGATTCAGAGACATCTGATGTGCAGCCTGATGTGGCAGCACGAATGAGAGAGACTTTAATGAGGCTTGAGAAAGTTTTTGAAAAAAGCCACAGAAGTGATAAAAAGCATGACTCAAAGAAACAAAAAAGGAGTCGCTCTAAGTCTCATTCCAGGTCTAAGAAGAGGAAAAAAAAATCAAGATCAAGTTCTACTTCCAGGCGCTTGACCTCTAAAAGAGCACGTTCTAGGAGCAGAAACTACTCAGTTTCGAGAAAGAAGCATTCCAAATCTAGATCCCGGTCTGTGGAGAAGAGAGAGAGAAGAGTGTCCTCCCGGAGGTCCAGGCGTAGACGCTCCAAGTCCTCAGACCAGTACAGGTCTAAATCCAGATCAGTGGAAAAGAGCAGACTGTCCTCTGGGAGGTCCAGGCGTAGACGTTCCAGGTCCTCTGATCGCTACAGGTCTAAATCCAGATCAGTGGAAAAGAGCAGACTGTCCTCCCGGAGGTCCAGGCGCAGACATTCGCGATCTTCTGACCGCTACAGATCTAAATCTAGATCAGTAGAAAAAACACTGTCTTCCCGAAGGTCTGGGCGCAGACGTTCCAGGTCCTCTGATCGCTACAGGTCTAAATCCAGATCGGTGGAAAAAACACTGTCCTCCCGGAGGTCCAGACGCAGACGTTCGAGGTCTTCTGACCGCTACAGATCCAAATCGAGGTCAGCAGAAAAGAGATTGTCATCTTGGAGGACCCGACGCAGACGTTCCAGGTCCTCTGACCGTTCGAAATCTAGATCCAGGTCTTCAGAAAAGAGAGGGGCCAAGGAATATTCCTGGAGGTTCAGAAACAGGTCTCTCTCCTCTGATCGTTCAAAATCTAGGTCTAGATCTGTTGAAAAGAGGAGTAGGAAGGCATCTCTGCGGAGGTCTAAACGTCAACGCTCAAAATCTTCTGACCGTTACAAGTCTAGATCCAGATCAGTAGAAAAAAGAGAGCGTAAGCAGTCGCGCAAGTCTAAACGTCAGCGCTCAAAGTCCTCTGATGGCTACAAGTCTAGATCTAAATCAGTGGAAAAAAAGAAGGAGTCTTCTCGAAAGAAGCGTCGCCGCTCAAAGTCTTCTGACCGTTACAAGTCTAGATCAAAGTCTGTTGAAAAAAAGCGCAAGGAGTCTTCGAAGAAATCTAAACGGAAGCGCTCAAAGTCCTCCGACAGCGTTAAGTCAAGGTCCAAATCTGTGGAAAGAAGAGAAAGCAAGCAATCTTCAGCAAAGTGTAGCAGTAAACCTACTGAGTCTTCTGAACATCAAGAGACGAGAAGCAAATCTCCTGGAGGAGTATATGGTCCTGAACTTCCTTCAGCATCTGAAGGCAGCTCCTCCAAACCGTCTGATGGTCCTGTGTCAGTAACTTCATCTGCTGAAAAAGTAAATGGTCCAGAGCTGCCATTGGCATCTGAAAGTGGACTTCCCAAAACTTCAGATGGCCATGAGACAACATCCTCATCTGCTGAAAAAACAGAGGATCTGCAGCCTTCTGCGACGTCTGAACTTGAAAACTCCAAAGCCACAGATGACCAGGAGTTGAGACCTCTGCCTGCGGAAAAAGAACAGGTTTCAGCGCTTTCTTTGACAACTGAAAATGGATGTTCTGCTCTTGGTGACCATGAGACTGAATCCAGGGCAACTGAAAAAGAAATGACTCTGGAACCTTCACCGCTCCCTGAACTTCTGTGTTCCACACCCAAATCAACATCCTCATCTGGTGGGGATCCAAAGCCATTGATACCAGATTTTCAACTTTCCGCATCTCCCGATAATGAGTTGAGGTCTACACCCCTCAAAAAAATACAAGGTCCAGAGCTTCTTGGATGCTCTGTATCTTCTGATGGTTGCAACTTGACTTCCCTGTCCTTGGGAAAAACAGAGCTTCAGGGGTCTTCTCTAATGTCCGGAAGCGTGGTCTCTGGCTTTACTGATGGCCGTGAATTCAGACCTGCCCCTGTTAGGAAATTTTTGCGGCTATCTAAAACTGGATCTACTAAACTGCCTGATGGCCCTGTGTCCGCCCTGGTTTCTGACAGTAGATACTTCAGGTCTTTTGATAGACGTGAAAGTTCATTGGTTTTGTCAAGTGCATCCTTCAAGTCATCTGAGGGAAATGAATTGGGATCCCTGTCTGCTGAAAAAGTAAAGGCTCTGGATGCTTCTGTATCGTGTGAACATGCTCCTGTTAAGGTCTCAGATGATCTCACGTCATCTTCCTCTCTTTCAAAAGTGGAGGAGGTTGTGACAGCTGTAGGGGAAAGCTACAAGCCTCCTGAAATTTCTGAATCCAGATCATCTCTTGAGAAAGATCTAGGCAGTCTGGAATCTTCACAGGTACCTGGTATTGTCTGCTCTGAATCCTCTGAAATCCGTGAATCTCTCTTACCTGAAAAAACAGAGAGTGCAGAATCTTCTTCATTGGCCAAAGAGGGATTTCCTGTATGCCATGATGACAGTGAGTCAAAACACAATTTTTCTGAGAAACTGGAAGGTGCAGAGCTGACAGTGGTGTCTGAGCTTAGTTCTGTATTGGCAGAAGGCCATGAATCGAGATCCGCTGCACTTGATAAGTCAGATACACAAAAGCCTCCACTGGCAAGTGAATCCTCTGAATCTGCTGTTGTTGACACAGTAAGCCCACTTAATGACAAATCAGAGTCTCAGGTGACTTCTCTGACATCTGAAAGTGGGCATTTTCCCTTGCCTGATAGTCACGAGTTGAGACCTATCCCTGCTGAAAAAGCAGAGGAGCAGAAGTCATATTTGGCCTCTGAGCTTGGATCCACTGTATCACCCGATGGCTACAAGTCAAGATCTGCCTCTGAAGAAACACAGGTGCAAGAGGCATCTCTGGTGTTGGAAAGGAGATGTTCTGTTCCCTCTGATGGTCATGAGTTGACATCCATACCTGCAGAGAGAGATGAGGTGCAGAAACCTTCTGAAAATGAGTGCACAATGTCACAGGATACCCAGGTGTTGAGATCAACCCCTGTTGAAAAGGTAGAGGAGATGGAATCTAGCTGTCCTGAAAAAGTAGAAACGCAGGAACCATGCGTAATACCTGACAATGAATACGCTGTGTCCGCTGAAGATCAGGAATTGACACCTTCTCTTGCTGAAAAGACAGAGGTACAGGAGGGTTCTTTGATGCCTGAAAATGAATACGCTCCTGAGAGTCAGGAGTTGCAAGCCAGCTCTGCTGAGAAAGTAGAGGTACAGGGACCTGTGACATCTGTCAGTGATTCTGCTGTGTTCCCTGAAGGGCAGGAATTACAATCTGCTCTTGTGGACAAAGCAGAGGGGCAGGAGCCTCCTGTGATATCTGACAGTGAACGTGCTGCATCCCCTGAAGATCAGGATTTGCTATCTGCCCCCGCTGAAAAAACAGAGGTGCAGGAATGTTCTCTGCTGTCTGAAAATGAGTATGTTTTATCCCCTGAAGGCCGTGATTTGACATCGAGCCCTATTGAAAAAGAAGAATCAGAGGAACCTTCTGAAACATCGGAAAGTGAAAGTTCAGTGTCCTCTGATAGCCAGGAGTTGCAGTCTACTCCTGTTGAAAAAACAGAAGTGCAGGAACTGTCTCTGATGTCTGAAGGTGAATGTGAAATGTCTCCTGAAGGTCAGGAAAAAGCTATGTCCCCTGAAGGCTATGAATCAAGACTGCCCCATGATGAGAAGGTAGAGGACAGGGATTCTTCTCTGACATCTGAAAATGATCATTCATCCATTGAGGGTCAGGAGTTAAGTTTCACCCCTGTTCAGAAAGCAGACACACATGAGCGTTCTCTGACACCTGAAAGTGAACGTTCAGCGTCCCCTAATGACCAGGAGTTGAGATCCCCTCTTGCTGAAAAAGTAGGTGATGTGGAATCTTCTTTGACATTAAATGATCGATCTTCCGTGTCTCCTGATGGCAGTGACCTGAAATCCATCCCTGTTGAAAAAGTGGAGGATGGGATGCCTTCCTCAATGCCTGAAAGTGAATGCTTTATGTCCCCTGATGGCTACAGTGTGAAATCTGCTCCTGGTGAAGAAATTGGGGATTTAGAGCCCTCTTTGGTATCTGAACGTAGACATTCCACATCCTCTGATCATGATGACCATGAGCTGAAATCTCCCATGGAAGAAGAGTGTCGAGAGTCCTCTTTGACTTCCGAGCATAGAAGATCTGTGTCTCCTGATGATCATGACCAGAAATCTACCGTAGAGGAAGATGCAGAAGATAGGGAGCCCTCTTTAACATCTGAACATAGACGTTCCTCATCCCCTGATGAGCATGATTCAAGATCTTCCATTGGTGAAGAAGCAGAGGACCAGGAGGCAACTTCGACAGTTGAACGTAGGCACTCTGTTTCTTCTGATGGCCAAGAGTCGGCGTCTTCTGCTGGTGAAGAAATAGAGGATGTGGAGCCCTCCTTGACAGCTGAGCGTAGACATTCCACATCCTCTGATGAGCGTGAGTCAAGGTCTACCGCTGGCGAAGAGGTTGAGGATGTGGAGCCGTCTTTGACAACAGAGCGCAGACACTCCACATCCTCTGATGAACAGGAGTCAAGGTCTAGTGCTGGTGAAGATGCAGAGGATGCAGAGCCTTCTTTGACAGCAGAACAAGGACGCTCTCCATCTCCTGACGGACGTGAATCGAGATCTACCACTGGTGAAGAAGGAGAGGATGCAGAGGATGCAGAGCCTTCCTTGACAGCTGAACGAAGAGACTCCACATCCTCTGATGAGCAGGACTCAAGGTCTACCACTGGTGAGGAAGCAGAGGATGGAGAGCCCTCTTTGACAGCTGAACGAAGAGACTCCACGTCCTCTGATGAGCAGGAGTCAAGATCTACCACTGGTGAAGAAGGAGAGGATGCAGAGCCCTCTTTGACAGCTGAACATAGACGCTCCACATCCCCTGATGGAGGTGAGTCCAGGTCTACCGCTGGTGAAGAAGTAGAGGACATGGAGACCTCCCTGACAGCTGAACCTGGACACTCCACATCCTCTGATGAACATGAGTCCTCCACTGGTGAGGAGGCAGAGGATGCGGAGGATGCAGAGCCCTCCTTGACAGCTGAACAGGACACGTCTCTTGAAAAATTGGAGGGACAGGATAGTAGGCGTTCTGAGTCTTCTGAACGCGAGAGATCTAGATCCAAATCTGCTGAAAAAGCATCTGACAAAGAGTCTTCACGAAGATCTAGAAGCGGACGCTCAAAATCTCCTATTGAGCAAAAGAGTCGATCCACATCTCTTGAGAAAACAGAAGACAAAGAATCTTCACGGAGATCTCGACACAGACGCTCCAGATCCACTGCTCGTCAAAAGAGTAAATCCACATCTGTTGAAAAAACTGCAGACAAAGAATCTTCACGAAGATCTAGACATAGACGCTCCAGGTCCACAGGTCACCAAAGGAGTCGATCGACCTCTGTGGAAAAAACTGCAGACAAAGAGTCTTCACGGAGATCTAGACGTAGACGGTCCAGGTCCACTGCTCGCCAAAGGAGTCTGTCCAAGTCCGTTGATAAAACAGCTGACAAAGAGTCTTCACGGAGGTCTAGGAGCAGACGCTCCAGGTCTTCTCAACGCAGATCCCAGAGGTATGATACCGAATCTCGCTCTAGACGGAATCGCTCCCGATCAGTAACACGCAGAAGAACGTCAAGATCAAAATCCAATCGTCGCTCTCGTTCTAGCTCGCTCTCTCGTTCGAGGCACAGGAGGAGGAGTAGGTCGAGATCGGCATCGAGAAGGCGGCGTTCTGTATCGAGAGATAGGCGTAGAAGATCTCAGAGAAATAGATCGAGATCTACTGATAGAAGGAGGAGAAGATCAGATTCGAGAGACCGTAGAATATCGCTCAGGTTACGTAGCAGGAGTCGAACGCCCATTCGTCAAAGGCGATCACGGTCGAGAGGAAGAAGGCGCAGCTCTAGCAGGTCACCAATTCGACTACGGCGATCAAGATCTTCAGGGAGAAGAAGATACAGCCGATCACCCGATCGTCGAAGGTCCAGATCATCTGAAAGGTTTTCAAGCAGATCGCCCAAACGTCTTACAGACTTGGGTAAGTGATGATTTTTCTTCATTAACTTCACAGATAGTATTGACTGGCTAAAACGCAGCTCTAGCACCCTTCTGTAGCATTCCTAAGGAATTGCTTGAATTTAGGCAATGGTTTTCACTAAGGCAACTTTTATGTCGGAACTGAATCAGTTCTTACCATTTGGATGAAAAATTGCATTTAAAGCAGACATCTGGCTTGGTTTTAAAGCCTCTAGACAAAGGTAGTCTGCTGTAGTCTTGAAGAATAGTCTTCATTGTTATGTTTAAAAAGAGCCCAGATACTCGCTGTAAGAAAGATAGGTATTACTAGTTTGTCTTTAGTGGGAACAACCTGCATATGAAAGAGCATGAAAAGGTAAATGTCAGCAGAGGGGTTTCTTAGATATGTTGTCAGCTCTAATACTTGTTTATATGTTTCCCATGTTGTCTCACCTCTTTTCATCAGATCTTTTTTTTTTCTTCTGAAAACTTTGCTATGTGAGGAGGTGTGTTTGTTGTTGCCTTGTTAAAAGTGAATCAAAGGTTATATAGACTATGTTCCACGTTTCTATGGGCTTGAAAAGCGTCTGCTTTTTATTCCCTTGTACCGTTGAATCTTGAGGTGAGCTTCCCTAGCTAGCTGATTTCTAGGATGGTTTAATACAGCTTCACTGTGTCAATAACAACTGTCCTTCAGGGATTTTTTGGCTGAGATTTATATTCAGGCAAGGCTTCATGATGCCTGACATGTGCCAAATGCTGGAGAGCTTATGGGAATGAACATTAGATCCAGACTTTCCAGCTCTCATTCTTCTGCTACAGAGGAATGTGGAGTATTCCAAAGCTGCTGAAGATAGGACCATAAACTGGCAACGTGGACAGTTCTTTTGATACCTGCTTTGTGACTGGGGAGACTCAAGGAGGGGGGTGAGAAGAGAGAAGTAGCTGGATAACCCAACGTTCCATTTTATTAAATTGCATTTGTGATATTTCTTCAGAAAACCACAAAGCTTTAGTTTCGGATTCTTTTCTGAAGGGAAACCATATTGACTATGGAGAAAATGGATATCCCTTGATTTCTTTTGCTTTTGGACAAATAAGTAAATTTGGTCACAAGTTATGAAAAACTCTAATATATGCCCAACATACAGTAAATTAACTGTTATTTTTCTGTCTCCTCTGCCCAGTTTAGAATGTGTTTGCCTTTATTTCTTATGGTGTGTGCTTCATTTTCTGCTTTGCCTTAGACTTTGCTGTCATCACGGATATGTCATTTATGGCTCTTTCCATTAGGATACATTTATGCTGAGAAATTAAGGGCAGGGATGGTTGTTTCTGAAAAAAATCCCAGCCTAGCAGATCTGGAAATGAAAGAGAAAATCCAAATTAACTGCATCTGTCTGCTGTGCCTGGAGCAAGAAGAGCTTTGGATTTTCTTTGCAATTAAGTTTTATAAGGAGAAATGAGGTTCCTGTTCTGAGAGTTGAGCCTCCCGTGTATAATATGGGATTGGGCTGCCTTTTGTGGAGCAGCTTGGGTTCTGTTTCAATTTGCTCACGAAGTTACCATGGGAGCTCCTCTGGCAGAAGTACTTCTCTGCAGGACATGGTAATTAATAGGCAGCTTTGAATATGCCTTTGCACAGCAAACTACAGGCACATACCTTTATTTAGGATTTTTGTAAGGCTGTGTGCATGTTGAGATAGTAGTTCATTTACAAACTGAGATCAGACAAGAACACACTAAACATGCTTAATTTCTATTTCTATTCCGTGTTTAATTTCATGCTTAATTTCTGTTCCATTTTTGTGGACAACCTGGGTTGTTTTTTCTTGGAAAAGCAAAATGTTCTGTTATTAACGTTTTTGTGTGTAATTGTATTTTCTCAGTGCTTATTGTGTCTCTGTGTTTTCTGTTGCTTGGTCATAAGTGTGCTCCAGGCAGGGGACATCCTCATGGCCTTTGAACGCTCTTAGAGATAGCTAAGATGGGGACTTTGGAATTTTAAGTTGTGTGACTAATTCATTATTTCTAAAATTAGAATAAGCCTGCACAGTAAAATAGACATCAAGAGCAGCAAATAGAACTTTTGAGACTTTGGAGATTTTAAGTTCTGAAATTTGGGCTTCTGCGCTTGGTGTTTAAACATACAGTTTCATTTCTTTGCTGGATAGGTCCCCTCAATTTTTATTAAAAAGAAATATCTGGAAGAAATATCTGAAATTTTAGGAGTTTTCACAGATTGTGAAAATCCATAGTGTGGGTAAAATCTTGTGGCTTTAGTTTTATTTAGTCTTCTGTAAGTGCTAATTTACTATTAAACCCAGTCTGTTGAAAAACAAAAATAAAAATCACGATCTTTCTTAAAAATTTTTTAGACAAGGCCCAGCTACTTGAAATAGCCAAAGCTAATGCAGCTGCCATGTGTGCTAAGTCTGGCGTTCCCTTACCACCAAGCCTGATGCCTATGTTATCTCAAAAGAAAGATGACAAGTCCAATAAGTCGTCAAGAGATACTCTAAAGGAGCTTACTGAGGTAAGTGAGAACATATTTTCAAATTAAACTTGAAAATAAACAAGCTGTTTTTTTGTATTTCCTAGTCAAACTGTAATTCTGTGGGCTTTTTTTATTCGGACCCTTATTCTCTCTGTATTTTTTGTCATGAAAACATATTTTTAATTCCATGAAAATGTATGGATTCTAGTTCTTAGGCTTGTTAGAATTTTAATTCTGTTTGAATTCTGTTATTCAGAATTCTGTTATTCAATTATAATTGGCTGTTATCCCTGCAGATGTCAATTAGCTTTGTGGAGAATGAGTCTAGATTAGTATTCTAGGTTGGATTAATCTTCTTAAATTTATTTCAGACTGACTCAGTTACAGTTGCTACTGGTAAACAAATGGGGTGGGTCAGCATAACCAGTGAAGTGTTCTTCATCATAAAAGTCCACCAGGCCAGATTTTTTTTTTCCTTCTGGAAATTCTCCTGCTTTGTGTGCAGTGCCCTCATAGCACCTAAATGTTTTTAGGGCAAACCTCTGTTGTATAGAAAATGGTGATCTCTTGTTTACTTGGCTAGGCTCATAGAATGCTTCAGAGGATATCTTAAGTCTTTGGAGCTGACCGAATACTTAAACTACCAGTGGAAACAATTAGAAACTATTTTTAATTGTTAGGTTTACATATCTAGTTGTTTTTGTGAATTTATAGGCCAGTATTTACACTGTGGTCCCTTTCAGGCTACAGTGAGCTTGTGATGGGGATGCCAAACAAGCAGTTAGTTCTTACTGTGAAGTGTTTGCAGCCTTAGACACCGCTCTGCAGCAAGCACTGCGTAGCACAGTTTGACAGCACAATTTATCTGAGAACTTACATGCTTGTGAAATCAGCTGCAGCATGAGTGCCTAAATATGCAAGCTAAACAAACTTCACTAGGTGCTTCGTATGGTAGAGGTCTAACATGTCTGTAATGTTAGAGGTACATATATAAAGTATATTTATAGAAGGTTTTCTGAGATTATACCTCTTGGGGCGCCTTAGTTAAAAATAAGCGTTGTTAAAATGTTCTTTTTATCCATTTTTGATGTACAATTTACTGAGAGCTGTGTACCCCTTTCCCTTCTTTAATTCCAGAAATGCAAAAAGATTGCTCAAAGTACAGATGACGTGATAGTGAATAAACCTCATGTTTCTGATGAAGAGGAGGAGGAACGTCCTTTCTATAATCATCCCTTTAAGCTCAATGAACCAAAACCCATTTTTTTCAATTTAAGTGTGAGTATTTCTGTAATTTACAATATTTACATTTTTAAATTCTGTCAAAAACTGTATAACTACTTTTACAAAAGTTAAAAAATGATTTGTCATCTTGGTGAAATTACAGTAGAATGCTGTTAATTTTGGTAACTTAAAATATTCTTGCTACTGTAGGAAACTCAATCTGCAACATTTGCAATTGTGGTTAAGTTTCCATAGTTGGATTAAAATGGTTTTGAATTATATCTTGTGCATGTTGAAAATGTACAAGAACATAACAAAAATGTAACAAAACATGAACATAAGAAAGAGAATGACTTTTGCTTCACACTCTCATTGCAAAAATTTTAGTATGAATTTGCAGATAGCAACTGAAAGGTTGTGTTGATATTTTCTGGGTTATGAGAAGCACACTAAAAAACAAAACCAGGGAGCTTTCCTTCAACTATATCTGATATTTGCAGGTTTTGAAGCATAGATTTTTTTTTTCTGGGTGAGTTTTTTGGTCAATTCTATGCAGTTATTTTTGTGCCTTTGGAAGTTTGTCTGGATTTTGTATAAAGCATTACTTTATACCAAGTGAAAATATAAATGGTATTTATGTTTAGTTATATATGCATACATCTGTGGATATGTCACTTGTGACATATGCAAAATAATCACTAACAAGTTACAGGATAAAAACAGGTTTATACTTTGTACTGTATGATGAAATTCAAAAAAATGCTTCCATACAGGTTCTTTAGTGGGTATGGGCTCTTCTGCCTTTGCTCTATAGATGTGACCATTTTCACATCTTCCTTTCTATTCTTTTTGGATTACGTTCCCATCTGTGTCTCCCTGATATTAGAGGCTTCCCAAGATGTTGAGTTGAATCGGGTTGTGTTTGCTTCTTGCCAGAAGAGACTTGCTGGGCAGTCTCTTGAACTTGATTTAGTTGTGGTTAAGTGTATGGCTTTTATCACATGTGGATATGAGAACCAAATTTTTGTTTACAGCTTTGGAGAGGGCAGAGGGAAGACTACATTACAAAATGCACTTGTCAGATACGGTCTCTCCCTTTCCTATGATGAGATGGAAAGTGAGAGGGAAGATTACTTGCAGGGGTGAAGTTTTGCTTATTTTTTCTGCTAAGGCTGATTGAAGAGATTTCAACATCTGGCTGTTCTTTTGTGACACTGTAGTTTGTTGCTCTTGCACATTTTTTGGGCTATGCAACAGCTAGACAATTAAAACAATCTGTTTAAAATACTTTGATTGATGCCAGTTAGGAAAGATGACTCTTTTGTGAAAACTCATCACTACATGTATGCAATCAGTTGCTTGTCAAAAACATGTTAATGAATATTTTGCAGTTTCAATTCTTAATTTTTCCTTTTTTTTTTTCCTTTTCTCTCTTTAAGACTCCAAGTATAAAGCCAGCACCACCTCCGCAACCAAAAAATCAGGTCAGCCTGTCAAAGGAGTTCCCTGTCTCGTCTGGGTCTCAGCATAGGAAAAAAGAAGTAGATAGTGTCTATGGAGAATGGGTACCAGTTGAAAAAGGCAAAGAAGATGGCAAGGATGATGTTTTCCCCAAACCAGCCATTGAGGTAAGGAAGGACAGGAGAGCATATACCATAAGAAAAAAAAAGGTGTTACCTGCTCAATCTGGTGCCAAGTTGAAGCCTGTGAAAAAAAAGAAACGCGTGTGTAGGTAGTATCTGACATTTTTAATAAGCTATTTATCTGAACTGCTGCAGTCCTCGAATTTGCTCACAATGTTAGTGTGAGTAATGATGAAAGCAACCTGTACTGATAGTGTGTGCTTTTGTCAACTAGTCATTTCTTTGTGTGGATAGAATTTAAGCTTTTGCTTGAAGATCAAAAGAAACAAACTTCTTGTCAAGTTGTTTTTTGCAACGATTAATACCCCAAGACTTTGATAATAATTGAAATTGTCCTACCAATGTTAGAGCAATAATATTGAATTGAAATGTATTCCGTTTAAAAATAGATGGAAAGTAATTTTGAAAACTGCCGTTTCATCTGGATGTATCTACTCATTTTTAAGTTTTCAGTCACATTTGCTCATACCGTTGTCTTCTACTGACCCTTTTAAAAGAAAGTCCAAATGTATACAAAATAGACTGGAGGAGAAAAAAGGAAATGTTTTACCTCTTAAGATGTCTTCAAAATATTTTGTGGGCTTTTCTCTAATGAAATTAATATTTAAGATGGAGATGTTACTTTTTTTCAAGTTGATGTCACCTCATTTCATCTGAAGAATTGTTCTCATATCTTTCAAAACAAATAAAAAAAAGAAAGCTGTGGCTTCAATGAAATGATGAAATCAATTTTCAACCTTGGTGCATTTTGTCTTTCAGTAATATTTTAAGATTGTATGCTTTACTCCCCGAAGCACAGACGATATTTCCTCTGTGGCTTTTGTAGCACCAAAGGCACAGTGGCTGAGTTTAACTCATTGGACAGAGATGTTTTTATGTTATACCTCAAAGGTAGAGTTTGAGGGTCAGGCACCAAACTCGCTGCAGTCTCCTTGTGGATGGAAACTTGTCTGGCTGGTCTTTGGCAAGAGCCAGTATGAGCCAAGCATTCTTTAAATGTCGTTGCAGACCGTAATTCCCAATTTATGAGTGTGTGTGTGTGTAAATATATATAAATATATAAATATATATATATACAAAGTTGAGAATATAGAAACTTTTTATACTAACATCTGGCCATGTTTTTACCAGGTGGTAAAAAAGTCTTGTCCTTCAAATGGTTAATGATTTGCTCATAGTGCAGGCAAGCTCTGTAGATGTCTGCCTCCAGGTTGCCAGAGACACTAGGCCTGGTTCTTTGACAAACAGGTTAGGTAAGCACTGATAGCTTGTGTATTGGGTGTATAGAAGAGGCCTTACAAATTGATGTTGGAATAAATATATTCAACATATAGCTTTCTTTGTGTCGCTTGTATCTTTATAAATGATTGTAAACATGTTGTCTGTTTTTACATTTTGTAAATAAATATTTTTATTTGCATTTACCTTAACTTGGTTTGTGTTAAGGGTGATTTCGAGGGTCGTTAGCCGACAGCAGAGCATACTGTCCCCCGGGGTGTGGCAGTCCATAACCTTGCGATACAGGAGTATTCTCGTAGTGACAGAATCCCTGTATGCTGCTCCAGGGAGTCTGAAGGGTGACAGGGGGCTTCTCTGCTTAATTTTATAACCGGATTTCAAATCGGTTATGGGGACCTTTGGGGAAGAAATTGAGCAAACATAAGTGAGGTAAGCTCCCTTGCAGCCCTAGCAGGGTAGTGGGGGAGCGTGCTCGGATGCTCAGGAAGTTTGACATGTTTTACCTCCATCCATTTCATCTGATTGCAAACTTGGAAATCTGGTTGTGATCATTCAGATGAAAGTCTGTATTGACATTAAAAAGCCATGCATAATTGGTTTGGTGGTGATTTGTTTTTCTTCAGGTCACACAGTTATTTAGAAAACAAGAGGTCTAAAGTGGCCCTGTTAACTTAGCACTGATGATTTTATGAGAATATTATGCTATTACCATAGCTACCTGTGATGGTAGCAGGAGGAGGAAAAACTCATGCCTGTCAGTGATCTGAAGTATCAGCATGTCTCTAGAAGCCAGGGAAACCTATGAGGAAGGGGCTGTATTTGAAAATCTGAAAGTACTGAATTAAAAAGTATTCACATTTAAAATATCTAGCAGTAACTCTCATATAGAGAAGCCTGCTTGACCTAAAAATGCAGTAAATGCATTTACGTATCAGTGGACCTACAAAGTGTGTCAAAGAACACCTGCTTTCTATTGTCAAATCCTTCTTGCTTCTATGAATGTGCTTCTTTTCTGTGGGGAAAACATTGTTAAAACTCAGGATCAGAAAGGCAGAGCTCTAGAATGGAAGAGCATGCTCAACATGAACTATTTTACCTGCTTCAATAATAACAACTTTTCATACTTCAAGCAGAGATTTTGTTTTCCAAGATCCAAAGCTGCCATCGAGTGTCTTGACATAATGCAAAGCCATGGTGGTTTCCAAAATGGTGCCTGGCCATGTGTGGGGACAGTGTGTGGGAGTTCTAACTAACCAGGGTATCTGCTAATAGGCCCCAGTCCGGTAAAGCACTTAAGTACACATGTATATTTTAAGTATGTGAGTGGTCCCAATGTGGTTTCAGTGGACTACTTGCATGCCTATGTGTATTGCTGGATTGAAGCTTTTGGTGAGTAGAAATAACTTTTATTTATCTCCTGAACCAGTTTCACAAGCAACACACTACAAAGATAATATGAATTATTCTAAGTGGGTAAGGGGGACTTGTAACACAAGAATGTATGTATTTTAAACAGATATTCCTTTATATATGTTACTGTCACGTTAGGCGACTATTAAACTTTTAAAAGTTGTTTTAATTGATCTTGTGCCTTGTTTATAATCTGCATTTTCATCAGCTGGGACACTAAATTAACATTGAAGTCAGTTTGATAAAAATGACTGATTATGAGTGTTTTGGCCAATGCAAGATGCCTCAGCAACCTCGTACAGATTCATCATCCTGGAGAAAATCCCTTTCTGTAAAACACCTTGTCTGAAGCAGTTAAAAGTTTTCTTTTTTTTTTTTTTTTTTTTTTGTCTCTTCTCATCCATAAATGTTAAGCTTTGATAGCTACAGTATAAAGAATATCAACTTTTGTTTTATGTAACTGTAGATATTCTTGTCTCTCTTTTACCAACTTTCCATATTTACAAAGTTCCTGAGCTATCTTCTGTGACAGTAAATTTGAGCATTGACTGTATTTTGTGTTTAGGAGGGTCAGATTGAAATTAGTTGCAGTTTCTTCTGCTGGCCCTTCATTCTAATGTAATGTGAGAGGATAAGGTTATGAGATGGTCACTAACCAAAGATAGGAGTCTTGTAATACAGAGTTTTAAAAAAAAAAAATTCAGAAATGTATTTTAGAACACTTACGAAGGATAATGTTACACAGTGATACTCAACTTACCTGCCTCTTGCGTTTTAGATTTTTTTTTTTCCTATGCATTGAATAGTCCCAGCCCTGTCAGTCGCCTTCACATGCTCATGTTCAAATAAATAATCTGAACAGTATTCTTTTTCTACCTTAGAAATAGGATGATCCATAAAATGCACATTAGTTAGAGGCACAAGTCGTTTTATGTGATCTGTATACTAGCCATAATTTGTTATACATACTTTTTTTTTTGACTACTTTTGCACAAGAAGCGAAAGTTTGCATTGAGCTCTTGTTTTTCCATACATTCACTGAAGTGATTCTGATTAGCTTAGAATCAATTTAAATGTGGGAGATAATTACCTTTTTCCCATTAAGCATCTTTCTGATTCAGCAGCACAAATCTAAAATTCTTCCCAAACGAGTTAATTTTCTCACTTATCAGTCTAGTTTTACTGTTTTTTTCAGAGACTCTTTTCGTCTAAAAGTTCTTTAAGCACCAGTTTATGGTATGCATGTGATTCTTGGTGTAATTTTTTTAAATGTGTTACTTCAAATTCTAGTTTGAATAACCAGTAGAATGCGCAAGTGAATAGGTTTTTATGAAGTTCTTTTGGTTAAATTTTATCTAAGTTACATTTAAATCTGTTGGGTCCATTGAACTGTGATGTGCTCCTTTACTTAAGTATTACCAAGCAAAACTTTTTGTGCCCAAAACCTTTGTTCTTTGAAAATACATCATCTGATATTTTATCTGTACATTAGGTACAAATTTAGCAGGGTTCTGTACTTCAGGTTTTCTCTTTGTTTGGGAAATCCCAGATTGTATATATTTGATACAAAGTCTTAAGGATTTTTTTTTAATTACCTGTTAATGTTTCCAACCAATGTTTCAATGTGTAAATCAACATTCTAGAATTCGTAGCGTTTATTCTGCAACAGCCTTTTCCAGTTGTAAATGGGTATTATTGTAGTGTGATATATTTTTAAAAGCACTCTTTTTCTTCCTAGGGTGTGGACATAACCACAGCTATGAATGATCGAGCAGTGGCTCAGAAAAGGCTTAATGAGAATTCATTTGATTTAGAGGCCATGTGCATGTTAAATCGTGCACAGGAACAGGTATGTTGTGCTTTTTAAACTTTTTTTCCCTAAAACAGGTGATTTTCTTAATTTTTTTGTAAGTTCTTGGAAGCTCAGTTTAAGGGCACACATTTTTTAAAAAATCTGCCTTTAGCTTGCACTTAGTATTACTAATTTGGGGGTGGACCATGAGCCCTACCTTAGGGTTAACATGGTTTGCTTTTCTGAGCATCTGTTTACAAATGAGTGTTAATGGGCATAGCAGGGGAGAGATCAAATGGGCGTTACTGAGAAACAAGAGAGATTTAAGAAAAAGAACGTGCAAATTTTGATTTTTGTCTTGCAATGATCCTTGTTTTGTAGATCGACGCCTGGGCTCAGTCCAACTCCATACCTGGCCAGTTCACAGGAAGTACTGGAGCACAGATATTGTCCTCCGAGGAGTTGTCCAACAGTGGTCCCCAAGCATGGATTAGAAAGGTAGAAGTTACACAGACGTATTTGTGCAAATATCTTGTATTGAATGCGAGTGAAATTACTGGAAAATACAGAAAGTGTGCCTTAAACATTGATAACCTATGGCAACAAGCATGTCAAAATCAGTGTCTGTGTTCAATTTAGATACTTGCTGCTGCTGTGTTCATTTTGTTGTGTGTTAAGGTGTTGATCATGGTATTTCAAATCTACTACCTAGTGTACCAAAGTAAGATGTGCGTCTGGTATATGAGTAAGTTTGGTTTGTACATATTGTTATCTTACACTGAAGTGACGTTCAGGATATTGGTTGCAGTGGTAGGTCCATCGTGACTTTTACAGGATCGGGGACAGATGAGGCAAGGTTTGGTCCTGAAGTCATTGAAGTCAGTGATCTTTTGGCATTAGCTTCAATGAACCAGGCCCTCAACTGCTGTTCTGTTTGACTTGGTTCTGTCCAATTGCTGCTTTGCTTCTGTTGGCATCACCAGTGTTTTCTGGGAGCCATGCATTTCAAGTAGTAAAACAGGAGTTGCAGTTGGGTAAGTTTAATGTCATTATGCACTGAAATAGTTACCTCTTACTGAAGAGTAATTCTGGCTTTCTATTGGGGTGCGATGCGTCATACATACATGCCTTTTTTATAAATTTAATAATTCATACATCATCTTTGAAAATGAGCGTGAACTGGTTCTCCTCAAGAAGTAGAACTGAGGAATTCAAGCAAAACCATCTTTTAGGCAAAAAAATAATGAGTTACGGTGATTGTTCTTGCAAATAATGTACTTGAGGACAAGCTGTACTAGCTTTCGCTTCCAGAATCCAGTGTTAGGACTGCCCTCAAAGCCAGCAGGCTAGATTTGAGACTTACGTAGATCTTTTTCACAAAATACCGTGTAAACTGAACAAAAGCCTGGGATTATGACAGCCTAAAATGAGAAATACATATTCCAAGATGAACTAATTGTTCTTCCACTTTATTTTCAAGATCCAAGTCACTTTATTAATACTGAACATAAAATGTATTTCTATTATAAAGTGTGATGTTAACAATAACTTTTGAATTTGCAAAAAAATTGTTCTCTCCAATTGATTACAGTGATTGTCTTTGGCAGAGAAACTTAGAAATGTAAATTGCTCGGGGAGATGGATTGGTGTGAAAAGGAGAACTTTTCTGCCAACATGCTTGTGAAAGAGATGAGCAAACTCTGCTCCAGGGTCTGGGGCTTCTCCCTTTCTGCATTCCTCAAGTGGTTCCAAAGACAAAAGAATGGGAGAGTGTCCCCATCATCATCTCTTTCCCAAGCCCCCTCTTCTCATCCAATTTTCCTTCCTTGAGGTTCTCTGGTCTCCTGTGTCTTGCAGTAACAGGACCATCTGCTAACAAAATACCCTGAGTGGAGAAGGCAAGTGTGTTTTCCCTCAGTCTTCAACTTGAACCTTTATTGTGATCTGCTCCCCTAAAGTGCTTTACTTTAGGGAGAAGAATGAGAGAAGAGACTGTTGTCTGACTTGTGAAAATGACTGTTGTGAGGAATGGAAGTGTGGCTGAGCATTCTGATGAATCTACAAATGAGAGTGAGCCAGTGGAAGCACTTCCATCCTTTCCATAGCTCTAAATCCATAATGGTTTGCAGTGGTAGATGTCCTCCCTGGCAAGCATCCTGTGGTTTTTCAGAGAGGAGGCTGCTACTGTAAACACCAGAAGAGTTGTTGGGTGAAGACGACGAGGGCAGAGTCCTCTTTCCTGCATTCCTCAGCTTGACTTCTTTTGCCCTTCCAGGTTCCATATTCGCACGCCCATTGCCATCAAACTCATGGGCTGACGACTAGTTTTGGTCACGCACCCTCCTCAAAACGTGTTAGGGGCTAAGCAGGATTCCTCCTCCGTTTGGGAACGGTGGCGCCTGCGAAAGCCTTCACAGAACGCAGGGTTGATGAACTTAATGTGGAATCGCATCCCGTGCTTGGAGGATGATTTCACAGAAAGTGCAGTAGGGCTCGTGGGTTGTGAATGCATGTTATCTTTCTCAGTGACATGAATACACACCAGCCATGAAATGCAAAGTCCAGGTTGTATTTCTCAGGCACTTGAAGTTGTTCAACTCTGTTCCAGTCAGTTACGTGGCATACAGCACTGAGAAATCAAACTTCTGCTCCTTTTGTCACCCTCTTACAAAAAATATTATCATATATACTTCTGTATTTTAATTTTCATCTGCTAGTAGGGCTGCGAAGTTTTGGGAGGTATGTAGTACATATAAACCAGTGCACAACTTGTGACGAAAAATGCAGTTTCAGGAGGGCATTTTGTTTAGGATGTTGCTGTAAGCGCTGCAGAGGCCTTTAGGACCTGTGCTCTTTAGCAGAAGCGGGCTAAATGTGGGCTCTCAGTAAACAGAGAGTTAAAACATCTATGTGTACACACCTCGGACTTGGCAAGACATACCTGGGTAGCAAATCTGAAAAACAAATGGCATTAAAAAATCTAATTTACGCATAAAAATTAAGTGGCAAGAAGGGAAAACCAAGTACTTGTGGAGCTGGTTTGATGAGTGCAGTCTTCGCTTTGCATTTCCTGGATTTCGGTATTTTATTTTTCACTTCTAACAAGATTTCTGGAGAGGTAATATGTGCTCAAACCAAAACACGCCTGCAGTTTCAACTTCCTGAAGCTTAGAGGGATTCAGTTCTGAGTTAACGTGACAGATTTGAGTAACTGATACAGCAATTATAGGAGTGCGGTTTTGTTTTTTAAACCTGATGTGCTCATTTTATGATGTTAATGCAGAGGGTCCTGAACAGTATTCTTAAATAATATGTTGTTAGGTTTCCAAAACAGATTTATGACCGGTATTATCTGTTTCTTCCGAAAAGCAGTTTCTGTCTGTTTATTGTCATTGGTGTAATCAGTTCACAAATAGAATTTATTTGTTCTGGAGGCCGTTTTTGGACTTTTTTCTATTCTTTTTTTGATACTGTAGTGCTGTGAATAAATGAGGTCAAGAGTTTATTTTATCTTTTTCCCCCCAGGCAAATTGAGATGAGGAATACTTAGGCAGGCTTTTCCGCAGCACTGCTTCTTTTTTTTTTTTCTCGCCATGACTGATCCCCTTAAGTACTTTAGCCAAAGCTAAAACATCATTTTTACAAATGCACAGATGCACAGGCTGATGATTGGGATTCCTTTGCTTTGTTTAGTTGTGCCAAAGCCTTGCATATTGTTTCACAGTGGCCCTTAGGATACCGTGCCTAGTGTGGCAGGTCTCCGTAGGGAAAATGCTGCGTTCTTGCCCAGCGCAGCCCGGGCAGGTGAGTAGAGCTCACGTGGCAGCAGAGGCAAAGCTGAGCCCCGTGGCACTCGCTTCCCCGAGGACTGGCACGTGCCTTGCCAAGCTGACCTTCTGACAAGGCTGCCGGTCACATTGTTCTGTGCTTAGTGCCTTACACAATAGTACTTACCTTTCCTTAAGAAAGGAAGGCCAGGTGGCAAGGCAAAACAACCATACCGTGGTTATACCAGATGGCTCCCTCTTCGATCCTCGAGAGGAACTTCAGCTCTTCCACAGTTTGCTTTCCACTGAGCCAGTGCAAAGCCACGAGCAAAAATCCCAAAGCAGGTAGCGCACATAAGGCATTTGATGGGTTTCTTCAGGAAGTTATTCTCCCTCTTACCCTAGAGAGAGTGTGTGGCTGCTCTAAAAGCACCAATTAGTGCAAAACGCAGCTGCTTTGGTAAAGGTTTCACCAAATGAAAATGCACGTTCCTGGTTCTGGAACTGGAGCTTGGAGTCAGCCTCCAAGTTATCTTCAAGGTGGCAACCCACTGAGCTACAACTGAGACCATTCACACTGCAGCCTTTAAGGCTTTGTTGTCTTTTGCTAAATGAAATATTACTGGAAAGAAAGAAACCCGCCTAAGTTTCCAATGCCTTGTCAGCTTTGTGAGAAAGAATTGATATTTTATTTTCAAAGGGCAACAGTTGATGATTTATTTAAGAATCTCTTAAATACTTATGACCGTGCAAGTGCTTATTTTAGTAGCTCTATTTGATACTGAATATAACCTTTCCTGCAGAGAGAGCTCTTGCAATTGAGTCATGGTGATGGTCTCACTTGTGCTGTCCTTCAGACAGACACAAAGCTGTAAACTCATCTTTCAGGTGCCGCCTTGTTAATTGTTTAAGCCTTTAAATGCTAATCCAAGCACTGCAGATTTGATACTGATGCTGACTTTACCATTTTTTCCAAATTCGTTTCCCTGTTTAAAGAGGAACAGTTTTACTTAAAAATGCTGCAAAGCCCCTTGTGAAATGAGGTTTTACTGTAAGGAAAGGAAAGCTCAAGGAGGAGCTGTTGATCCAGGGCTGTGGCTGAGGCTCTGTCTCCACCTGCCGGCAGGAAGAGCCTGTGAGGAACGCAGAGCTCCGCGGGTGACCGCTGTCACCGCGTCTGCCCGCTGGCTTACTCATTCTTAGCTTAAAGAAGGAAGGATAACAGTTACTCGGTAATGAGCTCGCTCAGCTGACAGTAACCCAGCATGGAGAAACACGGGGTTTACTGTGTTCAGTGCAAGCCAGTCTGGTATCTCTCCCCCAGGCCAGGCCTGCAGGCGTGCGTGAGTAACCGTCGAACGCCTTTGTGGGCCTCGGCCTCGTGAGCTTTTAGCGTTCGTAGGAGTTTATATCCCGCTTCTGTGTTCCTGTTAGCCTTCCTAACACTTCTACGGCTTGAAATTCCACTCTGAACATGAGAATAAGATCTTGAGTTCTTGAGCTCACCTTTTTATTTTTTTTTTTTTTTATAAATGCACCCCCGGGTGTAGAACTTTTTATTT
>JAVCKT010033137.1:0-17253 GCA_032273925.1 Rhynchotus rufescens
CCGCCAGCGGCACCAGCAGCCATTTCAGCTCCGGCAAGTAGGCGCAAAAAATGGCAGAAATGGAGAAAGAAGGGAGACCTCCCGAAAATAAGCGGAGCAGGAAGCCTGCGCACCCGGTGAAGCGGGAGATCAACGAGGAGATGAAGGTAGGTGCCCGCCGCGGGCACGGGAGCCGGGGGCGGGGGGGGTCTCTCCCGCCCCCCCGCCGCCACGCATGGAAATGGAATAAGAAAGGATCTCTTGTCATCTTTTTTTTTTTTTGTAGGATGCACTGAATGTGTCTCAACTCCGCCTCCTGGGCTGAAAACAGAGACGAATTCACAGGCTGCAAATCCTGTTCATTGACCAGCTTTGATTTATTTATTTATTTTGTTTTATTAAAAAAAAAAAAAAAACCCTCTCCCTCAATGGGTTGTTAAGCTCCCTGCGTGCCAGCGATGAGCATATATATATATATATATTTTATAACAACCCCCTCAGGCGGCTTGGAAGTTAGGCAAGAAAGGGATCTCTTTCTAAAGCCCGCATTTCTCTCCTTTTCCAGTAGCGAGCCGTGCCATTAAATTGTCAGAGGGCAACGTTGTGGTGCGAGCCGCCCGTCATTCCGGCACTCGAGCGCGGGGCTCCTTCCCTCTCCGTGTGCCCGTCCCCGTCCCTGTCCGCGGCTGCCGGCTGCGGCTTCGCGCGCTTCCCCGCACCGTCAGCCCAAGGGGCAGCGGTGCTGGTGCAAGGTGCCCGGCCGGGCACGGCGCGAGTCTCGTTATCGGCCCCGGGGCTGCGCTGCCTCGCGGCGAGCGCTGCCCCGTCCAGCTGCGCGCCCCAGGGAGCGCCCTCGGCGGCCGCGCCAGATGTTGGCCTGGTGGCGATTGCACTGACACGGATTTCGGGGCTGCTTGGGTCGCCCGGTTGCTGCTCCGGTCTCCATGCTCCTGTTTTATCTTTTGTGCCCGTTTTGCGCGTCCCTTCCGCGTCCGTTTGTGTTGCATCCCTCGTTCCCCGAAGTTGTGAGCAGCCCATTGTGCGACTTTGGTGGAACTTGTTGTTGTTGTTGTTTAATGTGCATATGAACTGATTAAACCGCTATGGCTTATTTATATGATAAAGCCGCTGTCATTTACTTTACATGTCATTTATTAAAAAAAAAAAAAAAAAACTCATAAGCGGAGAACTGCCTAGAAAATGTCACATTTGCACAGCATGGAGACGAGTGTGTAAATATGCATTATGTGCATTGCAAGTACCTTTGCTTGCGGGAGCACTGCTCTCCCTTGCAAAATTACGCCGGAATGCCCAGTCTCCTCCTCCTTGGCCTCTTGTACACATGGCCAGCTCCACATAGGTGTCCTTGCTGCTCCAGGCAGGCACTGCCTGGGCAGTGGCTCTGGAAGCAGCTCGGTGCCCGTCAGAATGGGAAGTGTGGGCATGGCTGGTGCTAGCGGCATGAGCAAAATAACGTGCTGCTCCCTCGTGTGTCAGGGCACCTCTTCAGATACAAACTATCCCAAAGAGCCTTATTATTCGTCGCGAGGTGTGGGACACGTTCTGCTTTTGGAAGGGGCTCCGTACAGTCACCGCTTAACGGCAGCAATTGCTCGTTGTAGCCTTGCAGAGTTTTGAGGACTGCAAAGATCTGTAGCATAGGGCACTGCCCCCCTAGAACATTGCTTAATGTGATCTGTGTGGATTGCAGCTTTTAAGTTTCATAGGTTCTAGAATTACAAATTAGCTAATTTTAATCAAAACATGTGAAATGTTATCCTGGCTGGATATAAAGGCTGACTGTGCTGGATCCTCTGGGTTTGTTTTGTTTACTTTGGCTGCAGGCACACTCAGCGGTTTGGGAGATAGTTGTTCTTCTACAGTAGAACAGATGTTTGTCTGAAAGGGTGAGGAAGAAACAAAAACAACATTGTGTGAAGGAGAAAAATTGCACAATTTTAAACTAATGCTTTGGTATTAAGCACTGGCATTAACCTTCACGTAGCGAGTGTCTCTTTTTTAATCATTTGTAGCTGCTTAATGTTACAAGCCTCAAGATTTCGACTGACTTAGTTGTTAAAGGCTGTGGGCAGATAGGAATGGCGTTTTGAACTGGTATGTTTCCATGGCAGGAGGGAGATACCTGGTGGCAGAACCTTTCACAAAACACAGGGCACTCTACAATGTAATCTGTGCTATTATGCTGTGCCTGGAGACTGCATTTTTAGTAGGGCAGTTGACATGGAGGAAAGGAGGGGAGGAAAAAAGAAGTTTGAAATTTCAGTTTGTTGAGAAAGTTAAAAACCTCCGAAGATCCTTCACTCTTTTTATTTACTGATCAATTAAGATGTTTAGTTGTTCTTCATATGGACTGAGGAATATAGGAATGTAACAATTTGGTTACATTGTTTAAAATGTTTGCAACAAAATGACATAGTGAACACAATGTGCCCTTGTGTAGGTCCATATCTGTAATGTTCAAACAGCCTGGCAGTTTCCCTTCATCTGAACTGCTTTCATCTGGACCAGTGTAAAATAAGCTCTGGTAAGTAATCACGGCAGAGCAGAAAGAAAGGAATGTATACAGCAATAGACAGCCTAAGCTGTAAAAACTGTAACCCGAGTATCAGCAGCAGATCAGATATCAAGGCTTTAAGGTAGGGGAAATGAAAGAGATGAAGGGGAGGAAAAGACGAGAGAGGGAATGGAAAAGTCAGCTTGGAAAGTGAAGGAGAAGTAGGAGGGCCCCCTCAGGGAAATTTGGCTCAGGGATTAGGGAATTTTATCATGGTGTACAGTGACCTACTCAGGTTTCAGCCCACGTTGGATTGAATTGCTTCCCTTTGCTAGCAGAAAGAAAAAGGACTGGTGTATATGTGATTTTTTTTTTCCCTTCGGGTAATAAAAAGGCCATTGGTACAAGTGTCTATTTTAAGTACAGCAAATGCAAGGCACTATGAATGAGCAATAAAATTACCTCATCACGGAGACCTCCTTCAAGATTTGTTGTTTGATATAGTCAGATATTTACTTAAGAACAATCACAGAACCTGAGCTGCTTGGTTTTGGTGTGTTACAACTGTAGTGCCTCAGCTCAGTTTTAACCTGACTGGAAATTCATATTGCTTGCTGTTTCATTGTACCAGATATTAAGTTACATTTTTGTTATCATTAACCCAAGGTACATGATGGTTATAACAAATTTTAATTTGATACAACATTGTGTGCAAAAGTACATGACTCCGTGCAGTTTTCCAATATTATATTTCAATGAAAATACATTCAGGAGGAATTGTTTTGTTTCGCTGTGACCTTCACAGTTTCTCTTTTTTATTATTATTATTTTTACACCTTTTCCCCTTTCCTCCTTCAGTTTGTGTCTTCCAGTTACTTTCAGAGGTGACGTTGTTCATCTCACACTTTGGAAGAATAGCAGGTAGTTATTCTCACATTAAATAGTATAATTTCTCACTTTTTGGTGTATAACAGAATACCTAGTACACCTCAAATTAGCGTAATCAGGGAACCTGGTAGTATGTTAAAACCAACTTAATGTTTACAATTTAATTGAAGGAGGCTTTTAGAAACGCGTGGTGATGACTTTCACATCCATTTCACATCCACTTCACATCCATCCCTCCTCAGCTAGTTTCCATATGCCAACCTACTGCCAGACAGCAGTGCCACTCCGCACTGGAAACCAGGTGCTTTGCCATTTTGTGAAATATGCTGAAATACGTTTAAGAAGTGGCATCAAATATATTTTACTGAAAGTTCTCTTGGAGAAAAAAAAAAAAAGACAATATATCTACATGTTTGGAATCTCAGTTGAAAGCTAGCAATTAATTTGTGCTATAATTTCACAGGGCTGTTCTGTGTGCCAGAGGAGTTTACCATCTATAAATACTCTCAATAACTAATTTGTATCTAAAGTTGGGCTTCATTCCTGATGCTTAGAGCTTAAGACAGCTCCATCTGTTATAGCTTAATAGTAAATTCACCCAAAGAACATTCAGTTTAGTGTTTTAATATTCCCTACTTGGCATTTAAAAGTACCACTGTCAAAATTGGGAAAGCAGCGAAGCCGGCAGAGCAGCGCTGCACTTGGAATGAGCCAGAGGGTTGCGAGCGCTAGAAAGATTTCAAGGAAACTCCTCCCTGCTCTCCTGAAAAGCAGAAAAATGTGTTTGTAAAAGTGAAAAAGCAGACAGGCTTTATCAATTGTGCTATTTCAGGATACCAGGATACTGAAGGTCTTTTATTTTTTTTTCAGAGTCTGCAGGAAAGTAGGTTTGTGGTACGGCTGCAAAAGGGAGCTGCATTATCTGCACAGGCAGCCTCACCTACTTGTGCATTATATAAATGCTTATTCAAACTAAGTGGCTAAGCCCACTCACAGAAGCAAAGGTGTATTTCATTTGACAAATGAAATTAAAGAAATAAGAACATTTGCTTTTTGATGACAAAAGCATTCTAAAATCCAGTATGGTGACAGCATCACATAAGCAAGCAAAGAACGTGAGGGCTGCCTTAAAATAAAATCAACAATAAAATATTTTTATTTCCTGTGTGCAGTAGAGGGAAAAGTGAATTTGTGGGGTTATGCACCCAATTTCTGCGTGCAAGGAAATGGAATGGAGCCACTGTACTTCCTTCAAAATCTGAAATAAACATTCAGCAGTAAAGCCTAGGAGAAAATGAGTCTGACAGACTCATTCTTTTTTCACGTTTCCTGCCTCCATGTTTGCCAGGCCTCATTCTGTGAAGCCAGGCCTTGCCCCCTGTGAATAAGGTTCATAGACAAGGAAAGGAGAGAGGTGTAAAATGGCAAGAGAAGCGTGGTTTAGCTTCAAAGCATATTAATTAGTGAAAATTTGAGAAAATGATACATTGAAATGTAAAAATCAACCCATAGGTGTACTGTTACTGTGAAATTAATATTGAAAGGGGAATAAATATTATATTTTTACTGCCTAGCATGTAAGTTCTCATGAAGGAAAGAAACCACAGTCCAGCAAAAAAACTTAAAAAAAAATTTTTTTCCTGTGGAAAAGAAGCAATTTCAAGTCGAACTATCAGTGAGTGTAATAGCTGGTTAGTTATATTCCTGTCTCTTCCTGGAGGGAGGATATTTCTGTGCAGTACAAGAACAGAGAAATCACATGATTAAAACATGCAAATTGCACCGTGCCCCACAGTGGTTATAAGCAGTTCGGGACCTAGCAAGGCGCAAAAAGAAAGAATTGCTGTCCATTAGGAACTGAGGACTTTGGAGATTTTATGTAACTGGGGTCCCTGGAGCATTTTCAGGCCCCTTTCCTTGGCAAAGATGAGCTAACTCTGTTGCAACTGTGGTGAGTTCCCTGGCAGCGCAGAGCTGCAGTAGAGCAGGGCTGCACGGCTGCACTGTTGGTGAAAGCGCTGCGGGAGATGGGGCTGTGGGGGTCCCTGGTGTGATAACGGAGTGCCCCTGGTATGATAACTGAAACTGAGTGCCCCGGGACCTGCAGCTGCAGCTGGGATTGGTATCTCCACCAAGCAGCTACCGGTGCTTCTGCCAAAGCCCCGGGAAGGGGGCCGCTTGCGAGGTGCCAGGGGGCCGGGCGCTGCGGTGCGTTGGGTACGAAAGGGCAGGGCCTGGGCTCTGTGCTCGTCTGCTGCCTCGGTTCCTGCTGTGAGCAGAAGTGTGTGGCTCTCGTCTGTGCGATGCTGAGCATTTTTGGCCTGGTAGGGATGATGACCATTGGCGCTGAGTCTGAAATAAAGCTTGAAGTGGCTTTGTTCATGCCTTTGCTGTCCTGTTCTTGCAAGAGCTAGCTTGGAATTACAATGCATTCCCAGCCTCCACACTGTGCTCATCTTCATGTTTGGTTCTCCTTTGGCTTTGTCAGCTCCATCACCTCTCAGTTCACATAGTTCCTCTCCGAGCTACTTCATCTTCTGCTCTCCTGCTTCAATGTCAGGTTTTGTGCTCTTGCTTTCTTCAAGCATTGTAATTACAGTTGTCACCTTTCCTTTCAACTAAGGCTTTGAATGTAGCATGTCTTGCACCAAGATGCTGCTCTGCACATACAGGCTGTGTATTAATCATCCCACTTCTTTTCCTGTAACTTCATCAAGAGCCGAACTTTTCTTTTCTTGTCCACACAGAGAAAAGTTGTCTTATTATTTGTGTTTTGGCCGTTGACACCACACTGCTCTTTACAAACCCATCATGTTACTCTATCATGAATCCATTCAGGCTGGAGCTAACATTGAAATGTAAAAAAGAAAGAATTATTAGGAAACTATGCAATAATGTTGGTCAGTATGGGGCCAGGAGCTTGAGCAAATGACCTGTGTGACACAGCTTAGACTCATGGCTAGACAGCGCTGCAAAATGGTGTTTTAATCAGGGATCCGAAGGAGGATAATGTTGGTTTTTCGGATGCTCTTCGTGTGGATGCTTTTCATGTGCGTGAGAAGTGGCGTGGATGAAAATGACATCTCCCGACTTTGACTATCAGCTTGCTAAGGACGGGATCGCCCTTTGGGTTCTGGCATGTGCAGTGTGCTCTGCAATAAAGCACTGGCCTTTAGCCACTGACAGAACAGTAGTAAGAGTCACCACCATCATTGTAATAGGAAAGACAAATGAGGAAGGAGAATATTTTATTTCATCATTTTTTATTCCAAGCATCCTTATTAATGACAAAAAGATATTTACTTTTTATTTTTTTAACCACAATATGTGGCGTCATTCTACTCTAATTGAAGTTAGTGTAAGGATTTTGTTCATTTGTTTTGGTAAAAAGATTCAGGTCTCTATTATGAGTAATTTCCAAACTCATTGTCTTTTTGTCATTCCAACTGCTTGTTTTTGTACGCTGCTTGTGGACAGCAAAATGAGTCTTGAAAGGTATTCAGAGTTTGTGCCATTATGAACTCAGCTACCGTTCTGACTGTATTCTGAGGTTGGATGCTAAGCTGCATAAACATGTATGTCTCTGTAGGAAAGAAATAAGATATAAATCCTAGCTTATGTATTTCATGGCAACTGATGAGAAGTTACTCATTGCCTAAGTTGATCAGTGATAGAAATAAAGCACAAAGCATCCACAGGATGCAAATTCAGAGCTGCCCAATTAATGGGGTTGTGTGAGGTTCAAGTCAGACAGCCTCCATTGACTGGACTCCACCTTGCTAGATTGATCTCTAGGGCTGTGTCTCCCTAGCTGAAATTTCGCAGACCCAGGGAAGTCAGCAGAGCTCCCCTTTGGGTCAATGTGGTCCCTCCCCTTCAGGTCAGATGCTTCATTCTGGATAATCTGCCCTGGTGGAGTTTCGCTTCCCGGCTCCAGACCTTCCCACTGCTGGATTCACACGGGTTGCAGCTGGGGCTAGGGAGCTTGGGGTTTCAGCACTGAGGGAAAAATCTTCTGTAAGGTGAATAACAAACAATGACGACAATCCAAACCTGATATTCAAAACAGTCACAAAAGTGTGTCTATTAAAATGTGAATTCAAATATATTTCAATAGTATAGATACTAGCCTCGTTGCATGGTGCTTTGCTTCAAGCTGCAGTAGTGTGACGTGGCTCGGCTGTACCTGGCTGCCGTACTTGCCACCCTGAAACTAGGCATGGATGTGAAGCGGGGCTGCCGCCAGTGCTGCCCAGGGCAGCCCTGAGTCAGTCTTCCAGCAGGAGGTCAAGAGAAAGGGGGAAAAACAGAGGGAAATTGATGCTCCGCAGGTCTGGCCTTGTTTTGCTTGTTTTGCTTTTTGTGTGTGTTTGTAGCACAGTGGCGCTGCTGGTACTCTTGGAAGAGTATAAATTGCTTGTGTTTATTGCTTATAGTTGCTTTACAACCCTCGCTGACTGACAGGAACACCTATGCAATCTGGCGTGATGAATGAGCCAGGAGCAGGGCTGCTGCTCTCTAATGTTCTGGGGCAGAGTGGCTGTGGCAGCTTTGGCTTCTGAAGCAATTATGACCTGATGAATTTTACTTATTTACTTAAATGGCTTGAGAAGCGCCGTGTTCTGTCATTATCCTTGCTCCCACTCAAAAATTAAGCTGCTGCAGTTACTAGACAGAAGCTAGCAACCTGTAAATTTGATGTATGCTGTTTGTTTTGAACTGATATCACATTTTCCTCATTCCTATGCTGGAATCTAGAGCCACGGGAGACAGCTTATCAAGATCATTATTTTCGAGATGTCAAGATCTTACAATAAAATGAAGTTCAGGATTTGTTTTAAAAGAGTGGTAATAAAAATGAAGAGACCAAATTGAAAGGCATTGTTCATGGCTATTTTTCTTTTCATTTTGTATTTGTCTTACTACTTTAAAATGATTTTTTCCAGTGACAATAATTCATTAGCCAGTTTCATTCTTAGTTCCCAAATCTCGAAGCCACAGCTCCATGACACCATTCAGTTTCACAACGCTTTGTTGCCTGGCTGCAGAATCCTTAAGTTACTCTGCTAAATCTCAGTAATGAGCATTTTTGACAGAAATATGTTTGACATATGACCTGGAGGACATGCTTTTTAATAGCATATGAGACTTGTGTCAGTCATGTTCCGTGTTTTGCATTTCCATGCAAGCAAAGAAATGTAACCACACTGCTGCTCGGAAATGGTGTCGGAAGGGAATATGGCAAAACTGAAAAATGGTCATTGAAACAAATATGAGTGCTCTTTACAGGAAACGCTACGGTAAAATGCTTTCATGGTATAGGGCTTTTTAAGGGCTTCAGCTGTGCAAGGGTTTGTAACTTTGAGGAAAAATATCTTCACTGCTATTCTATCTGATTTGTTTCATGTGCACCTCAAGAAACAGGAATTGTGCTAGTGACCTACTCCATCTGAAAAGACTTTAGCAGCCCAAGACTGAATAACTGCTAGCTGAAAAAAATCTTCATTTGCTATTATTTTCTTGCTGCAGTCTTAAATATATTTTTTATGGTAACATAGGATGTTTTTTTTTTGCGATAAATATATGTTAAAATATTCCTGATAGAGAATGCCAGAGCAGAAGTCATAAATAACTCTCTTTTCTATTTTCTTTAAATTACAGATGTATGAGTCTTTGTCATAATTACATGTGTCAGTCTGAGATTTAAATGCATTGCACTTTATACACTTGACTTATGAAACGAACATTAGTCTTTGAGGAGGTGGGACCAACCAGGCAGCTCCTAGTGTGGCAGCGATACAGTTCGATTTATGCAGTCCTGCCTTCATTCCAAATGGTTATTGATTACATAAATAAGTAGGTAATTTTTCTCTTTCAGAACTTTGCAGAAAATACTATGAATGAGCTCCTTGGCTGGTACGGTTATGATAAGGTTGAACTGAAAGACGGAGAAGATATTGAATTCAGGAACTACTCTGCAGATGGGGAAAGCCGACAGCACATTTCTGTTCTCAAAGGTAATGACACTACTTAATGTTTCTTTGTTCACGTAAAGAAGGATTAACATCCCACTCTATCTGAATTGGCACTGGAGGGAGTAGGAATCATCATCTGCTGCTGCTTACTTTGTGGTTGATTTAAATAAAAATAAAAATATCTGAGAGTGTCTTCTGCTAAGAAGAAGCCAACAGAGCACAAAGGAAGCCATTTAACAAAATTGCTCTTCACAGATAACATCTTTGTTAGTCAGTTCAAAGTCATGTACCTGTGGTACCAATAAGCTGCTCACACCTGGAAAAAGAGAGTGTTTTCTTAGCAGCTGGGTTTTGAGGCACCTTTCTGGTTATCTGGTTATAAAATGAACACTTTTGGCCTATAGCTTTTTAATAGACCAGATCGTTTTAACCTGCAACATTCACAATGAATGTAAGCATCATCATGAACATTCATAAAAATTCCCGTAACAATATTTATTATATTTTGTTTTTCTGCAAGTGTTTTAGATTTTTCAAGGGGTGGAGTTTGTTTTGAACATTACTGGATCTGCCTGTGGGGTGATTATTCAAAATGCAAATAATGGCATCAATTTTTTTTTCTGCAGCAGTTCAGTTGCTGCCTTTTAAAGCTGCAGCCAGCAGGAGGGTAGGGACTTGTGATCAGAGTAAAAAGAAGAAACATTGCTTCACAGCAACAGAGTAGGAAATTGCTGGATCTTGACTTATCCAACAAGAGTTTCTCAAAGATGAGGTAAAGAATGGAAATTACAGAAGCTTTTACACCCTTGGACTTTTTGTTGTGTTTATGGCCAGGAGTATTTTTTCTTGTCCGATGGCAAGCAGCTGCACTTTATTCGGTGAGTGTTGCAATGAGTAGTGATGCTGGAAAGCCCAGTTTGGAAGAAGAGGTGGCTAATAGAAAGTGAAAAAAATAGAGACAAGCTGAAACAACTCAACTATGTTAAAACTGAAAATGTAGTATGTTTAAGTCCTCTCTGAAGAAACTTGCTCTCATGTTTTGATGTGATTCATTTATTTATCTTTTAATAAATAGATCTTATAAGTCATGATTTGTGGATGCCATCTATGCCTAATAAAATCTGTTATGTAATTATGTTATAAATACATGATACAAGTTGTATGTTTTATAGACCAGAAAAGGATGTTGAATACCTGTGCTAGGTAGAAATATTTGCTGTATGCAGTCTCCAGAAGAGAAAATAGTCTTCATTTTCTCTGACTTAGGAGGAGAGAGAATGGATAAGAATTAAGGACTGCTGCTTAGCTAACAGAAGTGCATTTAAAGAATTCCTCTCAGTAGGAATCTTGAGGTGGTTTGGAGTTAAAGAATTAGAATCATAATTATCATTGTTCCATACACACTTTGATGTAATTTCAATGTTTTCTTCTTTTGTTTAAATATTCTCCACTACTACTGCTTATCAAATTGGTGCTGGCTAGTTAGGAGTTATTTTATTTTCATTTTGTGTTTCTTGCATTGGTTAGCAAAGTTGTATATGGTATGTGAGTATCATGAAAACAATGAATGTAAAGAATAGGAATATAGTATTATTGACTAAATCAGGCATACTAAGGGCATGTATGACAAAGAAATCCTCCCGTTTTCTTTAAGGATAGTTGTGTTTAATGTGATTTTGATCAACAGAAATATTTCTGAAGAAATGCTGGAAAATATCCCTTTATTTTGGGAGAACATTTATTCTTTGTTTTCTTATTTCTTTTTTTTTTTTTCTTCACTCTGTTATATTAGAGTAAGTAATAATGAACAGATTGGTGAAAATATTTAGGGGCGTCTTAAGAAATTTTTATGTCATACTGTACAATATGTTCTTTGTGTTTTGCAGAGAATTCGTTGCCAAAACCCAAATTACCTGAGGACAGTGTTATTTCTCCATACAATATAAACACAAGCTACCCAGGGCTTGCCACGGGAAACGGACTTTCAGACTCACCAGCAGGGTCGAAGGATCATGGGAATGTCCCGATTATTGTCCCATTAATTCCACCACCTTTCATAAAGCCACCAGCAGGTAAATCATTATGAACATCTTAAAATGATAACTAACACTGACATCTTTCCTCAGCTGGCTAGGTTATGACTTACTTGAAAAAAATCTGAATTCAAAATGTTTAAAAAGCAGTTCCCATAGTCTTATGGGGAACTTGAAAAGGGAATGAGAATGACTTTGTTAATGTTATTGAAAAACTTGCAAGCACAATGACATTAGACAGTCTCTGTACACACTTCTGCTGTTGTGACACCGCATGTTGGATTTTACTCCCTCAGCACTTCACCACCATCTATTTTAAACAAATTATTTGGTTTTGATGAATAAAGTCTTTAAATAAGTTGATGGAAGATGATTGAATTAAAAATAGGCTTCATAAAGCAGACAGTGAAAGAGACCAAACCGTCAAATCAATATCATGTCTTTATATCTGGTTAACAAGCTCATCCTGGGAAAACTGTCTCTTGGTTCTCGTTGAAATCCCTGACCGTTGTCTCTTGAGGGTTCAACATGGTCTGTGCTCTACCTGGGAGACTTCACTGAAATCTTCTACACTTTCATTAGATTTTTAGCAGGAGTCATTTTTATAACACGGCATTCTGCAGAGTTGGGGTGAAAAATGTTTTATTCCACACTTCCTGCTGCTGAAACCTGAGACTTACCTGTCTGTGAAAGTAACCGTTACGGCTGCAGTACGGTGCTTAACTGCTATGTTGTTCCTTACTGTCGTACTCGGTGCAGTGACCGGTGCCTTTAGACAGTAGTAGGCTCAATCCTGCTTCCACGGGAGTCCCTGGGTGTCGTCCCAAATGCAGGATGCGCAAAAGCACCTTTCAAGGGATGCTGCCTCTCTGCACACTGCTCGGGAAGCAGTTTAGCTGAGGAGCTCCCGCCAGGCAGGAGGACGTGTCTGCAGTGGCAGAACAGCTTGGAAGAGCAGGTCACGGTGTTGGGTGCTCTTCCCTACCCCTCGTTGCAGCTATGAAGGGTAGCTGTAAAACACTGATGGGTCCGGTAGCCTGCTTGCTTGTTGGCAGCCCTTTCACAGGTAGATTGCAGTTGTCCCTCTCCCCAGAATTATTTTAATGCCATATATTTTTATCTCTAAAGAAGCATACTGTGAATAATTTTCACATGTTACCTGATACATGTTCCCTGCCAAAGATTTCTCATCTATTCTGTTCAATATTTGCTAATTACCAAAGCTATTTGGGTCCATTCCTCTAGCCTTTACACAGCTAAAGGCCTCAGGCCATATGGGCTGGATCCTCAGCTGTTGTTCATTTGGCCCTAAAGCTTTAATTGAGGGACTTGTGTTGTCCCAAGCTATTTTCTCCAATCAGAGCCAGAAATGAATTCACAATGCTGAATTTGTGGTATATGAGCACAAGGCTGTAACACGAATTGTGCAAACTGCAATAACTACTTGATTTTTATGCCATCAAACAAGCAGGAGGAGATGGAATTACGAAGTAGAAAAACAAATCACTTCAGCAGTAGTTAAGTAGACACTGGGGAACCATGGTCAAGTCAACTGCCTTCTGCTCCTTGCACAGCCACCTACCATGTGTGTGTGTTCCAGTATTCACATGTACCAGTAAAGTTATTATTCAGATAAGACCTTTCATAAGTGTTTTCCAACTTTGGGATTGTACTTCATAATGAATATCATTATTTTACTAGCGTAAAAGGTATGAATACATAACGTCTGCCTTCTTACTGAGCAGATGAGTGTATTTATCTCATTCTTGTTTTTGAGAGTTAAGTATGGGAGGATTGGAGGGAAAGAGACCCACAACCATTGTGAGATTTGCAATCAGCATTGGTAATACTTGTTTTAATATAGGCCGTAGAAGCCATGGCTGTGGCCATCCCAAGGAGCCTGCTGTTATGTATAGGGCAAGAAAGAGCTGGTGAATAACACAAGCAGAAAGGGCAGGAGAAGGAACCAGCAGAGCCAGTATGAGAGGCAGTGGTCTTGGCACTCCACTTGAACACCATTTGTAGGTGCTGCATCAAAGCAGAATTCTCAAGGGCAGTGCAAGGCAGGGTGACAGTAACAGTGGGGGTGTTTTCCAGGATCCCTCGCAGCATAAAAGGCAGCTGGGGAAACAGCACAAGGTTGGTGTTTATATTGAACAGGCAAATGGAGACTTACATCATTGAGCACTAAAGGTGAAAGTCAACATTTTAAACATGGGGGAGATGATAGGCTATGAGTAACTTGCCAAAAGAGGAGACAGGTTATATTTGATAGAGTTAGTAGGTGAGGGAAAGGAGCAGAAGGAAGCAGATGAAAAGGATCTAAGGGAAAGCTTTCATGGTGAAAACCCTGGGCAGGGAAAGGCACCTTTGCAGCCCCGTTTGAATAGCCATGCAAGGTTACTGTGCAGCAGCTCACTGCCGTGACCAAGCTGTGAGATGATGAGAGTCTACACGAGTCCAGGCTTTGTGGATTGGGTTATTGCTTGGGTAAAAATTCTACAAAGTTCAAGTAAAATTCAAAAGGGAACACCCACAGTCAAAGAGGATCTCTAGATTGGGAACCTGATGGCAGGGAATTGAATAATTTTTGCAGGTAAGATTCTATACAGATAAGATGGAGAGAGAGAGGAAAAAGAGGAGAGTACTGGGGATGCTCACAGGGGCCTGAAGGGAGCAATAAGCAAGATACTCTGCCGGGTGCCAGGATGTAGCAATTGCAGAGAAAGAAAACTGCATCTTCAGAATCTTCAAGGAGGTAGATAGGATTTGTTGTATCTGAAATAGTTATCAGCTTGAGGAAGAGGAAGGAGTACTGATCATGAACTCTGTCTAGGAAGCTGGCACTAAAGATTTCACAGATCACGTTTCCTTGAGTGTGCTGGAAAATTTTGAAGTGTCCTATGTGCACTCATATTTTGATTTAACAGGCTAAAACACTGAATAATTAACAAAATACATTTTTACCCTCATGCTTTTTTTTTTCTTTTCTTTTGAAAAATGAAGCACTTTGATCATATGGCTATCTCCAAGCTATTCGGTTTTCCTTTCTAAAAGGAAAAGCATTAGGTTAAAAATTTGCTTATACAAGTCTAGAAGACCTTAGACTTCCTTCTGACCAAATGCTAACAGCTCTGAGAAAGGCACTCGGGCTTTGCAGGACCCCACAGTTACCTCAGAATAAGTCTGAGTTAAACACTCGGGCCCTACGTGGTGAGTTTCTGCAGACTCAGGTTACAGCACTTCAGTGGAGGATATTAATTCCAGACACAAGAAACCTCCACGAAGAATATTCTGCTGCCAGTTATTTGGAGCCCAAGACTGTCCCCAAGAGCAGAGCAGCTGACCTGAACCACTAGGCACCCAGGCCCCGCTCGGGCACCAGCCAGCCCGAACGGGGCTTTATCTGTCACCAGCAGCAGGCTGCCACGCACAGGGAAGCGGAGAGGGAATCCGGGCAGCCTCCAGCAATGGTCTCCTTGTGCCTGAGACCCTTCCTTCTTCCCAGCCCCCTGGCAGCTACATGAGCTGCCGCCAGCGGCTTCTTCGGGGTGGGATTCTTCAGGGCAAGTGTCCTCTTCAGGGTTGTCTCAAAAACAACTCTTTACACCAAACTAACACAAATATTAACATTACTTCTGCTGCTTAGTGTTAAAGAGCTCTTTTTTACATTTTTTTGTTTGCAAAGGCTTGTGAAGAATGTATTCCTTTTCAATAAAAAGATTGGATTAACATAACAAGGAACAAAAATGTGGCAGCCAGGAGCACTCTAGAAATAAAAATAGCATCATAAACCGTAAACCAGCAGGGTTTATGATATTAATATTCAGTATAGAAAATTCCCAGCTTACATTCTGCAGCCCTCGTAGTGATATACAGCGTAAATCTCAGAGAGCACCGAGTGGCCCTTGCCTTTCACTCTCGCAGATTTGGTTGGCTGTTGTTATGTGGGATGAAGGAGGGCTAACATAAACATTATTTAGTCAAAAAAGGCTTGGGAAAACTTCCTCAAATGCAGGCAACACCCGTTCCCTTCTGCCCCTATCCGCTCGAGCAGTCACAGCATCTCGGTGTCCTTGGTCATTTGGCAGTGCTCTTTGGTTGACTTTCATCCTCTTCATGGCAGTGCCTCTGTACCGGGATGCAGCTGCTGCTCGGTCTAGCTTTTGGTCATGAGTGTTGGCAACAATATTCCCTATCCTGCTTCCTTCTATGTCCTGCTTCCTTCTGAGGTACGGAATACATCTGTTACTGTGAGTATCGCAGGCAAGAACGGGCTCCCCACTACACTGCGCCACGAGGGAAGGTCATTGTCAAGGGAAGCAGCGACAGGAGGGGCAAAAGGGAGGCTGCTGCTCAGCTGGCTGAGCTTCCTACCAGGAAGAGCATGAGGAAAAATATGGCTCAAATAATGAGCACTTTTGGGAAAGGGATTTAGATTCTTTAAACCACATATCAGTGCCTCTGTATCATGTTTGGCTCAGTGTTTTCCAAATGATAATAGTTGGGGTTGAACCAAACCCGTGTATTGTATAAGGAACTAGGGGAAATGAAAGAGGAATGGCCTGGAAGAGCTATATCTAATGAGGCATTTTTTTTTTCAGAAATGAAACAGAAGCAATTCCAATAGGAAGTATCTAGTAAAATGAACCTGTAAGTGGGAAGAAGCTCTGAAAGCACTAAATACATAGAAATTTCATATTCAAATACCAAAATGAGTAATTAGGTATTTTATGGAAAGGAATTAGATACTTTCTGTGTCATAGCTTAACGTAACTTTAGAATTAAAGTTTACCATTTCTTTGTAGATATGTAAATGCACATGAATTACTTGGAGCTCTTATTAGTCTGAGTGCTGCTTTGCAGCACCAATGTAACTTGTAGAATTAAGTAGAGTCCCTGACTTAAGACCAGTGGAATTCCATGCTGTAAATTATATCAATATTTAAATTATACTGGAGGAATTTGAAAGCAAAAAAAGATTTTTGAATGTTTTTAGCAGCACAGTAAAAATGAAATCTGGGATTATCTGTCTAAATTCACCAAGGAATTGTTTCTATGACTATACTATCAAGAAATGCTATTCAAGGCAGAAGCCTTTGGCACTTTTCCTTAAATAAAGGCCATATTATCAGATCTAATTAAGCCTATATATTGAGGAGCCTTTCATTTTACTGCAGTCTGCATCCTGCTTCGATATTTTCCAAATCTTGCTGCAGTTGCTGCTGAACAGCATTGCCATTTCTGTGGCTGCAGATTTAGTAAAGGCCACCCCAGCAAACCTCAGAGCCACTGCTTCTCTCTCAGCTGAAACATCATGGTAACTTACACTGGTCATAGGCCTTTCGTTGCCTGTGTTTTAAAATGTCAGTTGTTGCCAGCAGGCCAGCGCCGGCTAGCTCCTTGTTGGTGCCTTTTGCCTTCTGTGGAGGGCCCAGAGCCTCTTTTGTGCTGAAAAGAAAATTGTAACATCCACATACCCACTTTAATATTGTGGATCAAAAACGCACAGGGAGTCCCCTCTCTATTAGCTGGAGCAGGTGCTTTTCTGTTTGTGCGCTTAAACCCTGCCTAAATGCCAGCTTCAGCTCTTGCTGAACTATGCCTGAGAATGTGCCTAACCTCTTTCCTTAAAGCCTGAAAAATGTAGGTGGGTAGTGGTTCCTTAAAGCAGTTCTTGAGAGGAGCTTGGACACGGCATCTTATCAGCAGACTAATGAACTTCAAGAGATTGACCCTTAAAAGGAATCACATTATAGAACCCCTGAGATATTTCTAGAACTATGGCTGCAACGCTCTTGCTGTTGTAAACCATATTTTTTAACCCTCTCCTAATAATTTCTTTTCCCCAAGGTATTTTCTC
>JAVCKT010033140.1:2982-17338 GCA_032273925.1 Rhynchotus rufescens
GGAATTGGACTACTTTCCATAGGAAGGCTGTAAATTCCAGCATCAGTTACAATTTGTAAAGATCCTGAGGGTGCACCATCCCCTCAGAAATATAAAAATATTTTATCTTAGCATTTGCAACATACTTTTCCTGTCTGTAAATTGGAAATCTCTTTCTGAGAGAGATAGTGACATTTTTAATTTACTTCTCTAAAGTTTTTAAGATGTTCCAGGGGAGTTGTTATAGTAAAGAAAAAGTATTTTTTAATATAAATTTAGGTGGAAAAAAGTATCTTTTTATATAAATTTTCTTTGAAATAGCTATGGGCCCTTGAGGAATAGTATGAAGAGTTTGCTTCTATGCCTTTATACACTAGTTTACATTATCTGATACTGAAGCTTCTTTGTATTTGAAAATCACTGTGACATGAAACTGCATTATGGTCCTTGTGTATCTGCTTGGAGAAGGTCAGAGATATGTTGCCTTCTGTCACAGTGCCCATATGTTGCAGTGCTAAAATATTCTATCCTCATAGGTGTCCCAGAGTATCTTGGGCTGTATGAAATTTGGGCAGCTAGCTGTCCACATCATCAGTATAGAGCAGAAGGGAAAAAAGGGCCTCATCTTAGAGGAGACTCTCTCTAGGTCCTTTCCTCCCTCACTTATGACTCAGATGACCTAGAGAACTGATATGAAATTAGACATCAAAGATCATGCTGAGAGGACTTTTATCCGAAATGTTCTGCTTGTTGGAATAGTAGAGGAATGAATGGTGAGACACTGTAAATGAAACTTTTTATTGTAAACTTTTACAAAGTTAATGGTGAAATGTGGAAAGATTATTTTTACTTAGCTGTCTAGATAGGAACTTATAGGGAAAAAAAAAGGATATTTTTCATACTGTGTAAATATTTTGTCACACACTTAATTCTTTTTGTAGCCTTTTCTTGAATGTATCAGATGGCACTGCCAGCTTGAAAAATAAGTGATCACATCTTTCCTCCTACAGTGGATAATTACTAACATGTAACTTTAGAACACTTAGAACGTGACTGATTATAGCTCAAATAGTATAGCGTGACTCATCAGCTGATAATTAGATCTCCCCCCATACAGAATCCAAGTCATGTCACCGTAATCTATAATGATGAAGAAAAGAATGGTTTCATGCTTTTGGCAAGCAGATGCTAGAGTTTTCTAATATAGTCACAATAAGGAAACTGATAGGTTTAGCTTGTATCGGCTTGCATACTTTTATATGCTTCATTCAAATGTATGCCTTCTTGCTGTCTTTTAATTGGCTTTTGTTACATCTTCAGCTTCTTGCTTCATACCCGCATTTCTCAACAGTAAATCAAGACAAATGAAATTCAAAAATCTCATTGCCTTCAATATGGATTTTTTTAAGAAGCTTATCAAGAAAGAATGTTAGCAAAAAAAACATTATGCCAGAAAGCATTTGCAATGCCACATATTGCACTAAGAGGAGCAATAGCTATAGGGGCTGTTTTGAAATAATGCTGGTAAATGTAAGGGATGATATTCTAACTGAGTAGTGTCTAGATCTAGAGCTCGATTATCCAGAAGTATCTAAATTAATTTAAATGTTAGGTTTGGGCTTGAAGAAGTTTAGATTTTAAGAACTGTATGGTTCTGCATATGCTTTGGAATTAAGATGAAAACTGTTAAAGCATTTTGATGTGTATTTAGTATACATGGTTCTTATCTTACTAGTACAATAGAAGATTTGAAGTGATTAAAAGTTCGATGTTGATTTAAATGCAAATTTTACAGGGCATCCTGTTTCCATTGGAATTAGTAAAACAGCTAAATTATATTATTATAGTGAAATTTTTAAGCAACAGAAACAATGCGAATTAAGCAGATGAATACTTAACTACATCATTAACTTTACACCATCTGCACGATTCAGGATGCAAATAATTCACATTCTTGTAAGTATGAAGAAAAATGACCGAGGAGGCCCCTTCCGATCCTGCTTTCCCACATGTATTGAGAAATGGATTTCATCTGCCTGCATCAATCTTAATCCTGCTCCACGCACTGAGTCTAGTGAGTCTGCTGTTAAATCTGCAAGCCCATGTGCAACTGCATGGAAGAAACAAGTCTTTGTGTCTGACCACACAGTTCTCTTATCTGGCTGCAGATTGGAAGAAATATTAAGGAGCCTTTTACATCTGACAGCTAGCAGAAACTGATAGCTCAAATGCCGAGTCAGGAGTTTTGAAGGATGAAAAGCTTATTTTCATAACTAACCTTCAACCATAATCCCAATACAAACTTAAAAGATGTATCTGTGCATTAATAATACTTTAATCATTCCCAAATGCAAATCAAGATGCATAATTTTTCCATAAATCAACACTATTTTACACTTTATGAAACTGTGCGTTCAGTGCTGTTCTCTGGAATGTCTGTTTAGAATTGTCAGTTGATAAAGTTAACGAATGATAGTATTTCTTATTTAGTGTTTATATAAAATAATTAGAAACTAAAAGTAGAATATCAAATATATTGAGAAAATCCACAGGTCAGAGCTAAGGTTATTCTGTGATGATGAAATATGTTTCTGTTATGTAAATTTGACTAATATATGAATAATGTATGTTTGCTATGTAGACAATGTAAAATTTATAATCTTTAATACTTGCTGTTTGGGCTTTAAGTGCTTTGCTTCATAAATGACGCAACAGGTAAGTATATCTATTTCATTTAACAGCCTATATAACTTGTGTTAGAATACAGCTCTAGTCATTGGTGAAGTTCAGATCAGGGTTATAAAGCTCATCAAAGTTTCTTTTTGTATGTATATAGGGAAAGATTTAGATCTCATGATTTGATTGGATTCTTTTCAAATGTTCATGGAAGTCTTGCAAGAGAGCTTCACACTTGAAATAACCGAAAGACAAAGTGTCTTGTGCTGCAATTGGCACCTTTATACATCTAACACCTATAGGCAGCTGTAAAGCTCCATCTGTCTGTTTTCTGAGGTTCCTCGACCTGGTTTTAGTGCTTCAGGGCTGCTACGAACAGCTCACTTAGTGCCAGCAACTAGTCAAGGGCAAATCAAATTCTTCTGCCCTGGGCTTGTACAGTGTGTTGTTTGGGGTATTATTTTAACCTGTGAGCTGTAAGAAATAGAGCCTTTCTCAGGAAGGTAACACTTTAAAGATTTGCCGGATTATGTTATGATATAATAAGTTGGTTGTGAAAAGCAGGCAGCTAGTCCAAATCAGTGTCTTCAGTGAAAAGAAAAGGAGGTTAAAAGCACATTCTCTGGTGATGTTTGTTCCCTAGTAGCCCAAGGACTCTAGGGCTGATCCTTCTTTTGTAGCAGCCTTCACACAGGAATGAATAAATGAATGAATGCAAGCTGGTAACTGCTTAAATGCGAAAATTCGCTACTGGAGCAGCTAGAAGACATGCAAGGCCCAGCTGCAGGGGATATGAAGTGGCTCTACCCATGTAACCATCCTTTTACCCATCCCTTGTCTGAGCTTTCTTAAAAGCCGACGTAGCCTTTTGCACACCAGCCTTCAGGAGCCAGCATACAGAAGTGATGGTAGTGAATCAGGAAGACACATTGAGATTATTTTAAACTGTATTTCTGCAAGACTAGTAGGGAAATCCATGAGGCTTCATTCACCGAATATCGCAAGTCTAGTCAAATCTGAATTTTTTGTGGCAGAGGCCTTCACTCTTGTTGCCTTGAAGATGATAACATCTACTTTTCACCTGCTCATTCCAGGATGCTTTTCCCATAGAAGGAAGCATTGCAGCCCCCATTATGGATTTAGGGAATTGAAATAGCTCTTATGAGGCCAGCATTAGAGGTAGGAATTTTGGTAAGCTCTAGGATACTGTTCTAAAAGTTATCTGTGAGGCACCCATTTCCTTTTTGAGTTTTGCTTCTCCTATAAGTTAGCAGTTTTAGACATTGAACTGTGCTATCTGTAACTTGTTTGAAGTAAAAGGAGGCAGTATATACAAACCCTGCAAAATATGTGGACTGTTCTGCAAGTCCTTACCCTATTTAAAGTTACCTAACAGTGTGCTGTATGAGCTGCTTGACTGGAGAAAAATCTGCTGGTTCCTTGGGGTTAAGTCAGTGTAAGATGCATACTTACAGCTCTCTGTCATTGTGAACAGTCCTTGTTAGCTGGGTTTTGACAGGCTGAACACAATTGTGTTTTGTTTGTTTGTTTTCTACTAGTCTTGTATTCATGCTGCCAGATGTGCAAGAAAAAGAAAAAAAAAAAGAAAAGAAAATGAATTACTTGCTCTAATAATTTTATTGTTGGCCCTGCCACTGTGTGCCTGTTTCCCCTGGGTGAACATTTGCAAGGGCCAGTTGGCTAACTCCAAATCATTACAGATTGGTCTCCCCTTCTAAAGAGCTTTGCCAGGCTTAGGTTCCCCAAAACCACTCTGTCTGGAAGTCCACTCAATTATGCTGCAAATAAAATTAGTATTCTGATAATACTGATAAATAAAATGTTCTCCTGTATCTTTCTCTCATGCAAGCCCCAATGAGATATTTGACTTATGTAAGTGCCTACCATTGACCGAGTGTATTAAACTTTCTCTAGCTTTGTGTTGTGAATCCTCTGGGGATGAGATATTTTTTATACTTGGGGTTTGATGACGGTAGATCAGCAGCAGCTGAACACCATAATTGAGATACAGACTAGTGTCTCCTTTGTAATAAAGAATATCTAGCTAGTGTTTTATTGCAGGAACCATGTTTGACTTGCTTATATCCTTAAGATTTGCAGTTAGAGTGATGATAAAATTTGACTGAATAAATTAAAGCCCAGCAGTTGTCCCTCTGCAGCATGTCTTTTAATTTTCTTGATGTTATTTTGTTATTGTTGCAAGTGTGGAAATACCAGCATTGACACTAGGTTCAAAATTAAAACAAGACCCTCTTCATTTCCTAAGTACTGACGCAATAAAAGTTGCTTGCCAAAAGGAACTGAATGGACTATTAGTCTCCAGAAAGTACATGTCATAGCCACTTGCAATAGCACTTAGAAAGGCCAAGAGTAGATTTTGGAATCAATATGGGCGGCTCATCTGACTTTTCCTACATCCCTGGAAAAAAATGGAAGTGGTTCAGGTGCTTAAACTGAAATCTTCACCAAAGGAGAGTACAAAACTATCTGAAAAATCTGGGTTGTCCTGCCCCATCTCTGTGCCATCACCTTTGCCATTTATAGTTTTTAAATCCTTAACCATAAAGGCTTTCAGCCTGAATTGTGGAAGTACTGTTTGTTTAATTTCTAAACAGGATGCTCACTGAGGAAAGGGAGCATTTCCTCCTTTACTGTTGTATGTTGCAATGCAAATGCAAATTTTACTGCGACCTGGACATCTTGACGAAGACTGACTACTGTCTAAACTAAAGTCAGCAAGCTCTTATTGTGGCACATGTTCCACAAATGTGCTTCCTGTTTTAGTATGCTGAGTAGGAGAAAGAAGGAAGATGTCCTCATTTTTACAGGTGAGGAGTTGATGCAGGTTGAAGCGCTGCAGCTGAACCAGAGCTCTTAAGCATAGTTGCTTCACCATGCTCTCTGCTCAGTTTTTTAGCCTCCTGTCGGAGCTAGCAATTTCTCCCATCTCAGTTGCCTCTATCTCCTTGGCTAACAAGAGCGCTCTGGGAGGCACACCAGGGAGAACATATTTATGCTGTTGTGTGCGTGGTGTCTGCTTTCCTACTCAGAGTAGTGTGTGCCCGAAGAGATCAGATGAGCCTAAAGAGAGATGACATCGTGCGGTGTTCAGCAACCTTCTTGACATTTTCTGACACTTGCTCTTAAAGCATATTAGCTTTAATGTGCATATGCCTCATTTTCAACCCCTTTTCACATGTTCAGTAGATAACATGTTCCAGCATATTGTACTCTTGTGTGCTGTTAATAGCAGTAAATCTTTTGACAGCAGGGCTGTCAGCTTCAGTGGTGGCCAAGGTGTTTGATTAAAGGTTTCTACTGGTGCCTATTAAAGGAAAAGACCTCAATTACCAGGCAAGGCGCTAGCTTCCAGTCTTTGGCTCCTTATGGCAGAATATGATGTACTACCTTAACTGCTGCTCCAGACAAGATAGAGTGTTATGAGACTTCTGAAGTAGAGCTGAGCAACTTTGCCAGTTCTGATGCATTAGTTCCCAGAGTAGTAGATAAGATGAGACTGAGAGCTCTGTGTTGTTTTGGTTATCTCATCTTCATCCCTGCTATGTGATGGCGCTTGTCCAATTGCATTTGCAGGTCTACTACTAGGCTGAAAGCAGTTTCTCTAATACCTCCTTAGACCACAGCGGCTGACTGAGCCCCAGGTCATGTAGCTAAAACATGCTAAGAATCAGGAAAGCACCAGCTATGTTTTCCAGCTGCTACAAGTGCTTCCTGATCTGTAGGTAGCTGTCACTTGCCTCCTCCTCCACACTCCCTTAATATTTTCATTTGCCTTAAAAACAGCAGCTTGATCTTAGTTGCGTTCAGGCACAACACGCTAATGTGGAGGACTAACAAATAATGCATAACATGTCCTTTGTTGTGCATGTTCTTCTTTGAAAAGATGGATACTAGATAGTTTGAATATCGCATGAGATTAGGCAACAAACTCTGAAAACAGGATTTTTTATTCTCTAAAATTCAGAAGGGAGATGCTTCACGGAGTAAGTCTAATACAAATGTGGGAGAAGGAGAGAATGGGAAGTGGGTTGGACTGACTTTTAACTGTAAATGTAAGTACTTGAACTGATCATACTCCTCTGTTTCTCTTATGCCTCATGGATTTTGCTTTCAAACAACAGTTTTAAAGCTGCTGCTGCAAAAGCTGAAAAAAAGCAGCAGAGAGCAGTACTGAGCTGCTTGTCTTGCATGAAAGTGGTTGCCAGAAGGACAACTGTTGGTCCACAGAAGCAGCAGAGATGCAAATCGCATCGCTGATAGTTCTCTCCTGTTCAGAAACAGTTCCAGTTGTCCTCCTGTTGATTGTGCACAAGCCCAGGCAATTGGGAGCTGAGGCCATGGAGTATCTTGTCAATAGCCTCCTCGTACTCCTGGATGGCTTCTTGTCTGAGTGGAATCAGGCTTTGTTTTTTCATCAGATTATTCTTTGATAAAAGCTTTCAGAGCAGAAAGGAAATGAATAATAAATATCTAAAACAGGGATGGGAGGAGAGGGGGGGAGGAGGAAGGTATCTTTTAATTAGAAGGTTAAGTTGCCACTTGCTAAGCCATATTTTCTGTCCATTTTAATGGAAAGTAATCAGCAAATGTAATTAACTGATGAAGCTGCTTTCTTTATGATCAAGGCATTTTTTTTAAAGTGGAAGTGCTGAACAGGATTTTTTTTAACAAGAGTTTTGTTTTTCATTAATGAAATAAAAATTTCTAGGGGAGGAGGAAATATAGAATGAATTAAGTATCTTAGATTTCATTGAAATGATTTAGTGCTAACACATGCTTTGTGCTTTGGATGGAATAATGAATCTCGTGAGATTTAGTACGAATAGAATTTGAGACCACTTCTGCTTTCCTGTGGTGGGAGGAAGCTGTTTATCAGAAGCACTAGTAATATTGGCTGTTTTTATTTCTTACCTCCCTTCAGCATCCCATGTCTGCGCTGCTCCCCCTATCCAATATAGCTCAACATATGCAGAAATAGGAAATAAGGTGCTGATATTTTGCTTATGTTTTACTTGCATTGTATTTGCTCTATAAATGAACTGTTTCCCATGAGAAATTAGTTTGCATAATTCCCTTAGCATACATGCCCAACTCACTGGCTATCTTCTAGTGTCAGAATAGAATAAATCTTGTGTTTGAATATGTAATGAACCTGCATTTATCTAGATTGCATCTGCAGGCTGCACACTCCATTACTGAAAATCTGAGTATTCAATATGTTGTTATTGTTTTTGCTATAATGAAAAGGAATCGAAACCTGCAAACTTTCACTCATAGGCTTCAAACTCATCTTCCTGTCCTCTACCAGATAGATATTTGAGGGTGTCTGTTTTTTCACCACAAAAAACAATCAAACAACAATCAAACAACAAAAAAGCCATAAACCAGGTGTGAACTTACCAGTCAACTACCTCTGAATGATGCTATGAGAATATTATGCTCCTTGCATTCTTATATGTATATTAGAAGGGAAAACGTGATACGATCACATTCAAATGGTTTGATGTGCATTGACAAGTTTACGAAGGGTTGTGTTTGTAGTAGATCCTGTTGAATTCAAATATGTATGGAAGTGTCTTCCATCGTCTTAGAGTTTTTACAGGTTTCCCTGTAAACTTTGTACATTTTACAATTTATCAGTTTAACAGCTAAAACCTATACACTTTAAGACTTCTTTACAGTGAAGTTTCAGTGAAAAGATCCATTTGCAAATCATGCCCAGCAAAGCCCTATGGGCCTTTGAAGACACCGACGTGTCTTCATCCCATTCTGTAATAGAAGGCTGCCACCTTCATCACCGCTGCTTTGAAGTACAAGGAGAAAGCAACTTCTGAGATGGGAGACTGATGTGTAGAGTCTGTGTGTGTCATATTCATATCCATAAATAATATCAGTAATCTCCATTGAGAGAGAAGCACACAGCTTCTGCAGCAGATGAGAAGACAGATCTTTTTCTTCCCTAAGCGTCTTCCTTAGGCTTATGCCTTTCTGTGGGGTTTCCTTCTAGGCTAGTATGATCTGGCTCTTCTATGGCACCCTTGCTAAGGGTTGCACCAGGGCTTAATTATGGGACATGCCCCTGTGCTTTGCTTGTGACTCCTTTTACTTATCCATGCTGCTGATGACTTAGCTGACTCCAATAATCGCAAGCCCCAGTTTGAAACAAGGTAAGAGAAAATTTGTTTCATTCTGCTGGAACTCAATACCTTCAGAAAAAGTTATGTGCATTTAGCCACAGCTTGTGTTTAAACTAGTGCCTTGTTTTGCCTTATTTAGTTTCTGAAAGGTTAACATGTATTTCCACAGGATCCATAGACCAGAGCAATATCCATCTGCTCAGTAAATGAACCACTGATGTTTATGAGTGTAATGTTTGTAAGCTGGCTTTTTCCACTACACATGTATTGTAGAAGTGTGATACACAGGAGAAGCTGCTTCTATTTCTTCTAATGATGTATCTATTTAAGTCTGCAAAAATCTATATGGTTCTCCTTAGACACTGTGTATAATATCTCTGTGCTTCTGTAGCCATTAGCAGTTAAGTTTGGTATTTGAAAACTCTTGGCCCAAAGAAAGTAACAATGGATGAACTTTTAAAGGTTTTTTTTTTTCCCCTTAATTAAAAAAATCTTTCTGGAAATTTTTCTGTAGGTCAAGTGTAATGGCCTCTGAACATCCCCACTTGATTTTCAAAGCAGTTTCTTATAATGCAGAAGAATTTGCTTAAACAAAATTAAAAGGAAATAAAACCCAAGCCTCTAAGGAAGATTAACCTGTGCTCCAAGAAAGTGTGTAGAAACCTGAGAGCATGCCAATTATAGCATACTCTCATATATGAGCAATGAAGAAGTGTTGTATTCTGAATGAGACTGAGTTGGGAAGTAGTATACAACAATGGGAAGAATCATTTAGAAAGATGAACAAAATCTTACTGAACTGATATTGGAACACTTGCAGTTAATTTTCAGTGTTTTTTTGTGATAGGAATAGCATATTTTTAATAAACATTTCTTCTGAGTCATGATTGATCTCTTTATGACTGGATTTCTTGGACATTTCTCAGTAGTGATTTGGTTTGGTTATTATGTGTTCTAATATGAAATAGAAACAAAGAATAGCATGAATCAAGTTCTTTAGACATCACTTTTCTCTTGTAATGCTGTCAAAGTATATTGTCCTAGAGTAGGGGTCTATCTAGCTCAGGATCCTGTCTCTGTTAGCCAGCCATAGTTGAGCTGGGTTTACTTCTTTGTACGGCAAACAAAATATGGCCACTGGCTGCTCACTTTCTTAGGTTAGTCTGTATGTAACTGGATTTGAGCCAGAGCCTGGAGAATGAAAATTGAAGATGTGGAAAATGTGTGTGATCAGAGTAGACTGGTGGTCTTCAAAGATTCAAGGCTATTTCTTTATAGTCTTATCTCAGTCACACACCTGTCCTTGAGAATACAGTGTGCATGTATGTGTACACACACTCATAGCCTTTTAATCAAAAGCTACATATATATTCCTTGAGAAGACCACTTTCAAACTGAATTTCAGTATTAGTCTTGATTAAGGGGTACAGGCACAAAGACCAAGTTGCTTGTTTCCTGGCTATGCAGCTACAAGCTACATTGGATCTAAGTCATATTTCCCTATAACAATGCTATGATGTCATGCGAATGTAATGATTATGTTATTGGGCTATATTACTTGCACATGATGGAAGTCCTGGTGTCGCCAAATCACACAGGCTATGATTCTGTAGCTAATCCTTCATAAATATTCCCAGAGAGAGTCCAACAGTCTTCAAACAGCAGTCTTAAATGATTGTGTAGGTGGCTTCAAGTGACTCATTTTCTCTAGTGGTGGTTTTCTATACAAAGGACTTTTCCTCATTTTGGCAATAGTGTGTTATGGTTATTGTAGAAAATTACATGGCTTGAGCATCGTGTTACACCTTTATTATCTTGTGCTACAGCTAGCAAATGCAGGATACAAGATAGACACACACAAGTGTGGAGATGGAATTATTTCTTTCATAATTATACTTGAGCATTTGCTTAACTGAAATAGAAATCTGGGTTTTTTGTTTTATTATTTTTTAATTTTTTAAAGAAACTCACATCTTAGTGCTTAGTATGGTGTGGTGGTTTTGGTGTGGTTTTTTTTGTTTGCCAAAATATGCACTCGTATAGGCAGAGCAAAAGAATGATCCATTCTCTTTGTCTCACAGTTTGCTTTTTCAAACTAGGAGCTGAGATGGTTTTATAGAAGAAATTGCTTTTGCACTTTATTCGCTACCTCTGCTTGGAAAAAGTTCATTTTGAAAACATTTGTCATTTTGTAAAGATTGTCCTTGTCTCCTGCTAGATTTTGCCCGGTCTGTTCTAGCAGCATCTAGCAGCATCTGACTACATGAAGTCCTCTTGGGAGAGGTTATCTCTTTTCTAACCTAGTACAAAGGAAGCAGGAACCAGAATGTAGAAGCACCTGAGAGGGAGCCATTCTCATACCTGACATGTTTGCCCTTGTTCTGTTAGGAAGGTGTGGTGCTCAGCAATAACATGTTCCTTCTGTTTAAATTACTTACACCCATGGAACAGGGGTTACATTGCTTTAACCTGGCTTAGCAATTTTTGCACTGCAGTGTTCTGCTGTCAACAGAAAGGAGTTGCATCTCCACCCACACACCCTTGAGAGCAAATCTATCCATGTTAAATAAGATTTTACCTATTGTATCTTATACGATATGACACTGATGAAATTGGGGTGACTTGTTTTGTTTTTGTGGGGAAAACAGGTGCTGGCTGGCCCCAAACCTGAAATGCAGTAAGAGTATTTGACCAGTGGAGCATTTTGGCATTTTGCTGCTGCAAAAATGATCATGGGATGGTGAAAATAGAGCAGAAACCTAGGGTTAAATTTCCTATAGCACTTTAAATCATTATAGAAATTACAGCAAGGAGTGTATGCTGCTTTAACCAGCTCCTAATGATTTAAACTAAGATTGAAAGAAGAGCTGGCACTCAAATGGATGAGCTCAGTGGAGCAGCTCGTGTGTGCGCTGTGTGGGCAAGTCTGCCACCAAAACTGCTGCTTGAGATATACAGAGGTCTTGAGGGCTCCTGGCAAAGAAGTTCAACGAAAATGTTAGCAGAAGTTGTTGACTTAAAAGAAACTTTTGAGCATCATCTTATCAGTGATTAATCTGTCTTTGAAAGTAGGGTTTATAATAGGCACAGTTACGGAAACTTTAACTCTCTTTCCATGAAAAGAACAAGACTTTCTGATAATTTTCTGATGGCCTTTTCAAAATATCTTTCGGAGACTTACTTTTTTTTTGCCGTGTTAGCAATGCTCAAATTATCAGAACTCTTGCAGTTTTGCCAAATTAAAATTAGTGAAAAATCACTAAATATTTTACAGCTGTACCACATTAGACGGTAATTGTACACTTAATAATACATCATGTACAGCACTACTGACAAGGAAAGCTAATTAACTTGTGTCTTAAATTAGCTTTTTTTCCTAACAAAACTTGCTAAAAACTTCATGACTTGTATATGTGCTTATTTCATATTATTGCTAACAACTTTAAAATGGTTGTAATTCAGTGAGCATTAGAACATTGCACACACAAGCCCAGTTTTAATATTCTTTAAACAGTTCTGAAAACATTCCTCTTTCCTTATGACTTGGCTTGCATATGCAATAGTGGTATGAACACCTATCCAAAAAAAGGAAAAAAAAAAAAAGCAGTTGGTGTGTGTATATTTGCAATTGTTTAAGGGAATGAGACCCCAAGAGGAAAGAGAACTTAACCCATAGTTACTCTGCTTTTTGAAAAGTTAATGCTGTGCTGTGCTGTGCTGTGCTGTGTGAAAACTTTTGATAGTTCTTCTTTTACTGAGCTAGTTATAAATTAAGTCTTACTTTATTTGAAGTTGATTTATGGTTAATGGGAATAATGACTTACTGTTAAGCTTGTCTTTAAGCTGTTAGTTGACTAGAGATCATTTTAAATACTTTTTTTTTCGTGAAATGGAAAACAAGGCTCTGATGTCGCATCCAGTAGAAGTAAACTTAATTTAGACAGAATTTCTGACTGTTCAGTATGGCATTATTGAGTTCTGTGTGTTGGGCTGTTTCTAACCAGCTCATTCCTAAAAATGTAAGTTTTCCTTTCCAGCTAGACACAGCATAATACAGAATTGCTACTGCTTCTATGCTCTTATTAATCAAATTAATGACAAAAGTTTGATTAGTTTCTGGGGTCCCCTGTGCTTTTCTAAGGACCTTTCTTCAAACACTAGCTGCTGCAATGTCAGGGATCACTAAGACTGTTATTTTTAAGAGTGCTGTGTCCTGGGATTCTGCTGATCCAGCCTACTGAAGTTTGGCATTTTAAAAAAGGGTCATCTTCTTGGAGGCCTGGGATAAAAATCGCAAAACATCTAGAGACTTTCTCCGTTGCTTCCACTTGTGCATCTGACTACAGTGTATGGTGTTGCTGAGAAAACTGTGGCTGTTTCTTGGCCCCTAAATCCACCTGGATTATTTTATTGATTCCTGTTTCTGTTCTTTGAGGACTGTGATGTGGACATCTAATAGCAGTCTCAGTGAGAGGAGTTCCATTAGAGGCCAGCTTGCACCTCAGTATCGTTGTGTAATTGCATGACCCAAGTACATGACAGAATTTGCCTCAGCAGCCTTTTTGCAAAACCTTTTGTATATTTTGAAGCTGTTTTCTGACAGTATTTTTATTGGGAATGGCAGTTAACAGTAGTGAGGTATCTAAAGCTTCATTCTGCTAAAAGTCCTGCCTGTTAAACTGTGCGCTGTAGTCAGATGTTGTAAAAATAGTTGTAACAGTGAACAGTGAAAGCAGACTTGAGATAGGCTCCTGTTTCCCGAGAGGAGGAGTATTAATTGAGAGAAATTCTACAGATGTCTAATTGGGTGGTAGTTGGTTTGTGTGAGTGTGCGTATTTTCTTTGCCGTCATCTCCACCCTACCCATCAGTCTGTACTAGCAACAAATCCACACCTGGTTTACTTCAGTTTAGGTTTTCTTCTTTGTACCGGTGTTTCTCATATTCTATTTAACATGAAAATCTTGGAAGTTCACATCATTTCCCCTTATTTTTTTAGAGTAGCAAAGAAATCTGCATGTTTTCTCCAGGATACCTTTCAGTAAGATGTAGCTACCTTTCAATAAAATCTAACTTACTAGTCAGCAAGCTGTCGACTCATCAGGTGATCTAATCTCTGATTACTTCCCCCTTAATTGAGAATTAAGTGAATTCTCCTAGTGACCTGAATTTTGGAAAACTGAACCCATCTGTTCCTGTCCTGTGCTCTGCTGCAGGCTCCCAAGTTATGTGAAGGATGAGCTTAAAACTTGCAGTGGTTTCTGCTAGCCTTCCCACTCTTGCTTAAGGCCCTAGTGAGACCTAATATAGCATCCAGTTTAACTGGAGAGTGGATATACTCACCTCTGATTTTACTTGGTGGAGGATAGTTGTCTCATTTTTCCTTAGCTTTGTTCACTGACTGCTTCTGTGGAACTAAGATGTGGTCTTATCCCCATTTTTCACCAGCCTTCTCCTACCTGTAGCCTTTAGTAACACCTTTCTTTTCTGCATTAAATACATGACAACCTCTTCTTTAGTCAT
>JAVCKT010033143.1:8795-19206 GCA_032273925.1 Rhynchotus rufescens
AAGAAGTTCTTAATAGTTAAATATCACAGGGTCAATTTCTAACTCTTTTTCCAGGGTACTTTTTCCATGTCATTACCTTGAATTTCCCCAGCATTTCACTATCTGTGTATTCAATAAGATTAATAAAAATACTGTTACTGCTTCCCAAATTATGTGCATTTCCTAGCTATAAAAATTAAATCAACAAAATCTCTCAGCTATCTCTTTAGTTAGATTTAATATATTTTGATTCCCTGCAGCCGTTTTCTCTCAATAGTTTCAACCATGTCCCTGACCATTGTGTTGGAACCAGAAATCAATTTTGAAACAAAATTGAATTTAAACAGAAGGCTGCTGTTTCGCACTGAGGACATAATGATACAAATATCTTCTCCAGGATGAACATTCATAAATGATGTATCATTAACATGTGCCTGATGTAATTTGATGTTTTCTTATATCTCTGAATTCTACATAATCATGGACATAGAAATATACCATAGGAAAGTGTTGCAGCAAAGCAAATGAGTTTGTTGCAGCAAAGCAAATGAGTTGATAAATGAAGAAGGAATTAAAAAAAAAAATATCCAGGATGTGTTTAGGTACCACTGACATCAATGTAGACAAATTATTACTACAAGACTTAGACAAATTATTTATGGAAATATTTTATTTCCATATGTCTAGATATCATTATTACTTAATTTGAACTACTCAATTTCCATTTATATAATATGTAACTAAATCTGATTCTAAACTTCTGACAAAATATCAACTTTGGAAATAATGCAAATACTACCTCCATAGCTTAGTACGCTTTGGCACAGCCACATTGCCCTACAACACCTTCAGATTCTGCAATAAAAGAACTAGAGGAGAAAAAATTCCATGATGCCATAAAGAGAAGTGATCTGCTTCAGAGAGCCTTTAATTACAGTAGGTTTTGTGCCCACAGAACTTCACCAAAGTATTGGCCAAAGTAGTGACACAGGATGTTATGCAATCCACGTTTCAACGTCCTGTTGTGTAATCCTAACTTTCCCAAGCAACACTGAACCAACCCTGCACAGCATTCCACAAAAGGTAGAGAGAACTTGGGCCTTTCAGCAATCAACTCATCATCTAGTACAAACAGTAAGAAAAAACATGTGTTCAAACACTTGTTTTTTCCTTTTCACAAAAAAGTATGAAAAGGTAAAAGTAAAACCAAGAACACAAAGCAGTGGAGAAAGTAAACTAATAGCCATAATTTTCTGAGAGAAAATCAGAAGTCTTACTAGGACGCAAAATCTGTATTTTCTTTGATACCAAGAAAACTATTTTTTCCAATGAGAGAGAGATAATATGAGGAGCAAAAATAGACAGTACAAAAGATTTTCCCTCAGCTGTATAATTGGTTATATTAGTAATTTACCTGGATCTGTATTCCCTGCCCCGCCAAGAGGCTCAAACTTTGCTAATATTCTTGCCCCTTTTGTTCAGAGTGAATAAGACCTACCGATAAATTTAAAAAGTCACTCTCTGACCACTGTTTCAATAGGGAGAATGGTAGATTGGTTTAATTAATTAGATTCTTGTGTCTCATGGTATCATTCTAAGTTTAATTATCTGCTCCGCCAAAGATTTCCATTAGGATCTTGAGCAAGATTACATCTAACTAGTCTAGGTTTTTGTTTATCTGTGTTACACAGTTAATCAGCCTCAAAAATGAGAATAGAATGAAGAAATGTGGTCTCTCTATCCACTCTTCTACCCAGACAAACTCTGTCCTTAACTAAAGGATAAATGTTTTGAGCAATCATTGCCTGTACTGCAATAATCCTCTTTTTCCCTTTTGAGAAAGATCCCCTAGCAAAGATATTTCTCAAAAACTGTATTTCCTTTCTGTATTGAAAAAAAGACAAGTTTGTACACAAGATGTTGCATCTTCCTAAGGGCCTGCAAAAAATAATCCTGGTATGGTGTCTTATGGTCCCAGAGAGAGGCCACTAGAAATATCAGACCTATCACATTCAACTATTTGAACTGAAATCCTCTCAGGATTTTTTGTAGGTTAGGCACAAGTTTTTCACTTTGTCCCATCCTACCAGTGAAACACTATCTTCAGAATCATATTTGTCACCATACCACATTCTCTCTTCATTTTTGTTTTCTGTCAGAAAAACACACACACAAACACATACCCTCTTCATTTTGCCAAACCAAGTGTAATTTTCCAGTAGATTTAGTTAACCCATAGGCATCATTTCATTTAGTGCAACAACATTTAGAAACTTCAGATGAAATTTGCAGCTGAGAATTTAAAAAGGTGACACACTGGAGTGAAGAAAGGGAAATTGATTTGCAAATAAGTGACCTATCTGCTCAAGCAGGTTACAGGAAGAGATTAGTTTATACCAGAGATGCTGACCACCACCGACTAAGAATAAACATTATAAATATCAGTCATATAACCAGTTCTCTGCCCTTTCTCAAGATTTGCATTGGACTAGTCAATATCACTCTTTTTTTTTTTTTTGGTAGATTTTTGAAGAATGATCCTACTAAAAAACTAGAAAGATACATTTAGTAGTGAAATTCCAGTTGATTTCTATTCCTCCCCCACCACCCCCCACACAGCAGACAATTATTCTGCCCAGATAAGTAGTGCTGTTTTCAGTAGTATGCCCTGTATGCAAGTAGCTACTTGAAACATGATTTTCAAAGCCGGGAGCGCAGTGCCCATTTGAATCACAACGGGCAGGCTGCAGGTGCCACCAAGAGTCCTTAATTTCAGGGCAAATACTACATAAATGGCTAGAGTGACTTAGTTTCTTTTAGTACTTAAAATAGATAAAATTCCTCTTTTACATTTTGCATGAAGAAATATGAACTTTATAAAGTCTGAAGGGGCAAAAAACCTGCCAGTGAGTGGATAAATTTTTAAAGCTCCTTTTATTGTTTTGCAGCTGGTGCCCTTTGCTGAAGGATATTTCCTGTGCTGCAGACTCCGAATAAAAACATTTTATTTTAAGAATGCAATTAGAAACACATCTGTTGTACTAGGACCTTTATACTAAGGAAGCTCTCCTCAAATGAGTGAGAAATTTAACAACACACTATTTTCACCTTGCATATAACCTCTCCTCCTACCTACAAAAAAAAAAAAAAATTCCCATTTACAATTGCAATCCTTCAACTTGACCTAACAACTGAGGTTTCATTAATTTCACTGGGCTTTGGACACAAGCAAGTTCTTTTATCAGATTTTTTTCTTCCCTCTGGACCTTCAAGAAATGAAATTTATGAGGAGCCTGGACTTTAGTGGTAGAGCTTAGAGAGACTTGTTCCTCATCCTCACAGAATTTCAAATGGATCACAGAAGATTACCAGCTACTACACACAAATTGCAGTTCACATTATTTTGTACTTTGTACAGAGTAATGTGCATCACAGGATATTGTTTCCAAAAAGCTGCCTGGACAGCAATCTTCCAATCTTAACAGTGTAGAAGTGCATTTATGGCAAAGGAGCCTTGGAGAAGCTAGATAGAGACTTTCATAAGAAATAAGTTTTAAGATTAATTTCATAAGAACATTGGAAAACATGTCAAACAACTGCAACCACGGTGCCAAGGGAATTCTGACTCTCAGGAAAACTTTCCACTATTTTGAGAGAAGTAACAGGCATGCTTTTGCACTCAGTTTTGCTGACCATCCTTAATCAAAGTTTTGCCAGTCTCATTTGGAGGAATTCAATTTTGCAGTATAACAGCTTTAAAGCGCAGGCCTCAAAACCACTGCAGTCCAAGGAAGACACAATACGTGTTTAGCAGGGTTAGAGAAGATGGCTTCCTCTGATGCCATCGCACTTCCGGCTGAGGCTTCCCTTGGACTTGCAGGCCAGGAAGCCTCATGGCCTGCCATTCTGTCCATGGGCAAGTGCAAGCAGCAGCTGAAACTGGAACTGATTTCAAACTGGCTCTCCTCCATTCTATTTCCAGTCAGTGGGTTCCTGTTTCAGTCGGGTTATAGAAGCTAGTAACTAAACACTATTATTATGAACAGCTTCCTAATTCTCTCTCAGCAACTATATGCTTCCTATTCAGACAGTATATTTGAGTGTGTAATTATTTTGTGCCCACAATCCAGTGACACAAGCTAGGTTTAAAAGCTTAAGTGGTTGAGCAAGAAGCTATCAAAATTGAAACTCGAGTTTTGGGCTTGCCATGCCCATCAAATGTACAAATCATCAGGAGATATAGGGAGATGGGCATAGCAAGAAAAAAAATATATACACCCCATAAAGAACATAGGTAATGAGTCTTCGCACAAGCATCTTTAGTTTAACAGAAAATATAGCACATAATAGGTAGATCTCCTTTCTCATTACGTTGGTGTCAGTCAAGAATCAAACAACTGAACATAAAAATAAACAAGCAAATACAAAGTTATTATTATTTTCATTGCTTACCCACAAGCCAAATGGTTGCAGTTGAAGTTCAAGTCTGCAATAGTCATTAGCTGTGTGAACTCCCCAGTTCAGACTTCTCACGTTAGTGTTCCTAAATGTTCTTACCTCTTATCATTATGACACTTTTGCATAATGAAACAAGCATCAAACAAAATAGCTCCCCAATTTTCCTTTTGGTTTACTATTAGGAGAAGAAAATTGAAAGTCATCACTCTAGTCTTTCCAGCTACATGCATTTAGCAAAATATGTTATCCACCTGTGAAAGGAAAAGAGTAATCCTGTTTTCTTCAAAGACTCCTTTATCTGTTAAAAAAGGACATTCACAGTAAAGTTAAAACACTTTAGGAACAGGAGTCCCTATTTCAGTACTACTGACCAGCTACTGTTTCTTTTCTCATCTTTTACTTCAGCAATAAAATTTTAGCAAAGAAAATGTAGGCTTATAGACATGCTTGAAGTAACATATAGATACTAGAGAAATGACATGAATTACTATCCCAACTATCATTTTCAACTGTTTCTAGGGATTGGTAATCTGTGACTAAGCATAATATGATGCAGTCCAAACAAGTAATCAAAAAATGCAAACAGATATTCTGAGATCTAGTGGCCAAAGACAGTTTGGAAGTGACCACTGGTCAAAATACAGATTTTCTCAGTTGGCCTCAGTTCTGCCTGCTGCTCATGGATTACCTAATTCCCCAGAAGAGCCTTAGAAGGATGCCTTCCAGAACCTGCCACCCCAGGAGGTTTGATTCAATCTGCCTCAGCTATCTCTAATTGAAGGGAAGTCTCAGAACTTCCTTCCAACTCCAGTTGCCTAGGCAGTAAAGCCTAGGAAAAAAAAATCAAATACTTTTTCATAAAAGTTTTAACTACAAGTATAACCATAAGATGCAAGGCTCCTCTTTAACTATTTCACCTACTGGGCAGCCTTTCTCCTTCAGAGACCTTTCTGCAAGGCTAAGCTGCCAATCCTTCTCTTTGACTTTAAAGAGCTTTTTCTCTCCCTTATATAAATAGATCACTACAGACTCCCACAGAGACAGGAAACCATTTACCTGTACAGATTTACAGCACAGAAAATCCAAATTCCAGCAAAACTAAGAGGCTTCATTTTCTCACACCCTCTTTCCATGCACAAACCTAGCCTTTCTGCAAGCTTCCTTTGTGCATTGCACCCACAGTACCAGTCTCTCACCTTCCAGCAAGGCAGGCTATTATATTCCAGTTGTGATTCAAGTAGGTGCTCAGTCGACCACAGCCTTAACTTCACAAAACCACAACTCCACTTCCTCCCAGCACTTTAAACCTTCCTTTCTTACTGAGCAGCAGAGCTTTATCGCATGCAGGTGTGGTGAGTAGTATGCAGCTGGTAGCAACCACTTTTAATCCATTAAATGGATCTCAGGCTTTCTTAAGTGGGATTTTAATTGCAATAGCAATAGAGTGTCTTCATTGCTTAGGACTGAGATTATTATTCTTACTGAATAGTAAAAATGTGAACGGCTTTTCTGCTTTTTTTTTTTTTTTTGCTTACACTTCCAGTTATGTATCAACCTACGCATTTAGGCAGAAGAGACTGCAGTCCTCTATGGTCTAGGATATATAGCCAAGTAATATATAAATAGATTTTTTACTTTTTTCATTGTTACATTACAACATCCGTGACATGGAACAGGCTGCCCAGAAAGGTTGTGGAGTCTCCTTCTTTGGAGATCTTTAAAACCCACTTGGATGCAGCCCTGTGCCACATGCTCTAGGTGACCCTGCATGAGCAGGGGTGTTGGACTAGATGACCTCTGAGGTCCCTTCCAAGCTTAAGCATTCTATGATTTTATGAAAACGATACAAAGACTGCTTTGTTTGTGTTCCTGTTTTGATAGATGATGATATTAAGTGGATGTGCTCAATTTTTTAGAATAGAATAAAAAAAAAGCATATCTTCATTGTATTCAAGACACAGGCAGACCTGTGAAATAACTGAAGCCAAACTTCATTGAAAGACATTACATGCTTAAAGAGGTGCCAAAATTAGAGAGGGAATCTTATCTTTCAGTCATTTCAGGATGTGTGGAATGCAACTAATGTGAAGAGATTCTCGCTGATGAGATCCCACCAAATTAGCATTTCAGATAACAATTTGATATACAAACTTTCTGAGACAGGATTCTGTGAGGATGTAATTTGGTTTCATCTTCAAGTATCTCTCCCAGTTTTCCCACACACACCTTCTCCCTTTTCAACATCTTGCTGTCATGACATGAAGTAATAAAAATGTGCAGGGATTTCCTGAGCAACCTGAGTTTGGCAGTTCATGCAACGACATACACTAATATTAGAGTTTCCTCCAATGTGAATCCAGTTATGCTTTGGATTACAGGTTTCAATCATAAGAACAAAATCCTTTCCATCTCAGTCTCACCATTGGCCTCTTGCAATTTTACAGGCATATGCTCTTGTAAGAAACGGTCAGAGAAATGAAGCATAAATGAAAATGAAAATGAAAAATGAAATGGAACGAATCACCAGAAGAATAAAACTGATAAGTTTTATTCTGCATGCATTATAGGTTTCCTTTAAAAATTGGATTAAAAGGATAATGCAAAAAGTATAGCGAAAAAATTTAAGATATCACAAACAAAAACCTGTAAATTATGCTATAATACATATGCTAGCAACATTGAAATGTAGACAAAAAATCTATAAAATACTTTAAACAGCATCATGTGAAATTGAAGTCTTTTCCTTGCCTGGCAAACTAGGTACAATTTTAATAGTGTTCCCATGGCTACCACCGTGCTGTGTTTGATAATAAACCTGAGGAAACTGAAAAATAATAGGAAGAAATCTCATACCTCTGCATATGCAGAGCAAAGGGAATTTTACTAATTTGCATATTCAGTTTCATTCACTGTCACTGGTTACAGCATTTTCTTGATGTTATTTTCTTCAGTAGTATTGTAACACCTTACTATTCACTGCAACAAGCCCCCCTTGAGATCCTGTGTCTCTGACTTCTGCCTTTTTTTTTTATGAAGAGTAAAATACATCCTTCCATTTCTTCTACTAATGAAGAAATAATCAAGCTGCCTTGTATTCTCATGGATAGAAAAAAATGCAATAAACTCTTCCATTGTCACTGAATACTCTGAGAATCTAGGAATTCTAATTGTATTCCATTTTGCATTTTATTGTCTGATATTTATTTGCCAATGGCTGGCAATATGCTTGTTCTCTTACAATACAGAATATAGAAGAAAATTCTTCTATACTTGGGAAATCAAATCTGCATAAATACTTGGAATATATAAATCACTCTTTTACAGAACTCACTATTGGCAAAGAGAAATAATTTGTAAAGCCTTACATGGGACCTGACTTCTCCCAAAGTCTTTCTTGAGAGCAAGTGAGAGCACCAGCACTGCAGCTGAGGGATATCGATGTACAGGTATAACTAACTATTTCAGAAAGTGAATTCAAGAATCATGAAAAAGGGTATATAGAAAAGAACAAAAGATAACACTATATATAGCTTACGAAACGGTGGACTGGAATAAGCAAGAGCAAAGACACTGTTCTTAGGAATCTTAAAGAGCACGTGGAATGAAAAGTAGGAGAATCACAGAATGGAGAAAGTGGAGAGAATGGGCAAAAAAGAAATTGGCAACCACAGAAATATTAAAGTGGCATCCTGTAGATAAATTAAGGAGTGAAATGAAAGAACACTCTTGCATTTTAAATGAGAGATTATTATGTCTGGATAAGCCAATGTTTTTGGTAGAGAGAATAAAAAAGAATAGACAAAAATAAAGAAACTAATCTCTGAATTACATCATCCAAGATCGATAATAATATACAGAAGGTAGAGAGGAATAAAATGAATGGAGAAATGGAGCCCGACTGTCTGGTGGAAGAGAGGGGAAGAGAAGAGAGTTTTGATTTCCTAGTTCCTCACAAAATACCCTTCAAATGCATTTTAAAGTGCCATGCATGATTAAGCAGGGAAAACAATAGTTTTTTTCTCTGAATATAGACAATAGACCAAGATGGATATGACCTTGATAAGGTCCATTTCAGTAAGGTGGAAATGGCCATTTGGAAAGAGCCGAAGGGAAGGTGTAAGGCAGTGGGAAGATAAGCACCAGGAGAGGTGGCCAGTTAAGGGAATGTGACAGAGAGGAAGAAGTAGCAGCAGCCAGAAATACAGGGAACATCACAGACAGAACCAAATCACACAGTGGCATATTAAACAACAAAAAGACAAAAAGAACACAAGTGAAGGTTGGTTTGAATCAAAATGAATGTGTGCCTATGGAGCAATCAGGAGTGTGAAGGTGAATATGAGAAGTAAAAAGGTAACAGAGATGAAAAAGACTCCCATGACAGAGAGGAAATGACAGAAGACAAAATATAATAAGTATCTGGGCAGACGGAATGGATAGCAGAGGAAGCAGTAGTACACCAACTCGACAGAAGCTGAATAATGTCCAATGAAAGCATAATACTTCATGCCATGCTGTGTTTTTCCATGGCACAATGCAATTTAAGATAGTAGAGAAAGAGGAATTTTAGAATATTTTGCTGATAGTTATGACCATAACAGTCTATTAGCTCATCTGGTCAAATCTCCATTACATTTTCTGATTTAAAGGACATTAAAATTCTGGTAGGTATCCTTGTATCAAGAACAGTAGCCAGACAGACAAAGGCATTTGGAGAGGTGAAGCAGCATAGGTAGAACTCATTGGGGAATACTTACCTGTATCACAAAGTCTTTTCAACTGAAGTTTTTCCTGCAATTCCATACTCGAATGAAAACAAAACATTACAATCTGCTTTCTAATAAAAGAATAGAGAAACTCAACCCAAAAGTACAATTTATGAAATCCCTTCTATATGGCAGATGCAAGTATTCTTTGTTTTTAGTATCCTCTCTTTTCCAAATCTAATGCTATTGCAACCGTGCTAGTAGTAGTGCTGGATAGTGCCAGGAACTGGATCCCTTCATCTCTCCATTTTTTTCATTGAGTTTTATTTAACTAAATGCTACAGGGTCAGAAAGACTGACCATGAGTTCCAAGGGCTAAAACACTCAATTTTAATGTAGGGAATATAACAGGGACCAGAACCTAGGACTCCCCCACCCAAGTAAATGATTGGCTGTGAGACTGTCTCTTCTATGTAGTGATCAGAAATTCTTTCCCTATAGTCACTATAGTTGTGACTATATACTAGAAGGTGACTAGTACTAGCTAGACTATTGTCCAGAAGCAAATGAAACAGGATCAAGGAAGGAACCTTGAAAGGTTCCCTCTAGAAGAAAAGAAGGTTCCTTCTAGATAAATATTATGAGCAGGCTTCCATTTAATTAATCTTCTGGTCTTTTGCTTCTCAGCACAGTATATATACATATGTACATATAAAAAATACATATGTAACAGAAATATTCATCATATGATTAGATGATTAACTGGGTTGTTCACAGTTTGTAATAATGTAATGCAGTCTATTTATCTATCATAGCAAAATAATTTCATTCTCAGGTTGGTACTTTGGCTCAGAGAGAACCTGCTGAACATGCTCATGTATAAGAGCCCACTGAAATGGTGGTGGAACAGGGAAGGAGAGACACAGAAGGAGAACCTTCAGTAGTTTGCTCTGCTCAAGAAACCAACATACAGGGAAGAAGGACCAGAAAACTCACCTTGCTTTCTGGTGCCTGCTCCAGACTGACCCACCTAATTTGATTCCAGGGTACATTATGTATTCTCTTTCCAGTGGATTTAAACTAAATCAAAGCACAACAAGTAGGATGAAGTGAACAACTGTTATCTCCTGCTGCCCAGCCATAGATTTTAACAGAATAGACAAAATGCTTATCAACTAATCTCTTTTTTGCTTTTGACCATGTTAAAAATATTTTTCAATAGATATAAGTTTCAGATTTTTACAACATTTGTATACACACCATTCTTC
>JAVCKT010033145.1:0-13428 GCA_032273925.1 Rhynchotus rufescens
GGATGCGCAGACATGGGGGCACATTGGGGCACGTGGGGCCAGGGACGGGCATTTCAGAGAATCACAGAATGCTTCAGTCTGGAAGGGACCTCAGAGGTCATCTAGTCCAACCCCCTGCACACGCAGGGTCACCCAGAGCACGGGGCACAGGGCTGCATCCAAGCGGGTTTGGAAGATCTCCAAACAGAAGGAGACTCCACAGCCTCCCAGGACAGCCTGTGCCAGGGCTCTGGCAACCTCAAAGGGAAGAAGTTCCTCCTCACACGGAGATGGAACTGCCTGTGTTTCAACTTGTACCCATTGCCCCTTGTACTGTCACTGGCCACCACTGAGAAGAGTTTGGCCCCTTCCTCCCTACACTCTCCCCTCAGGTACTTATTCATATTGATCAGATCCCCTCTCAGCCATCCCTTCTCCAGGCTAAACAGGCCTGACTCACTTAATCTTTCCTCATACGAGAGAATCCCCTTCCAGCAAACACAGAAATCAGGATGATGCCTCGTGCTTCACGGAGAAAACTGCTATTTCTGACCGGCCTCCCCTCGCACCCGGAGCTGCTGCAGATTCAGGGAGCAGAGCTCCCCACTCGCTGCCCCAGCGAAGCACGGGCGGCAGGGGCCCTCACCGCGACTTCCATCAGAAACACACAACCGATTTCTAGTTTAATTATCTTATCTGGTGCACAAAGAAATTACAGATTCTTCCATCACAGTAAAAATTCCCAGGTTTCCACATAAATGAAGGATGTAATCACACATCTGGAAGACTACTGTTCAGTTCAATTAAGGCTGCAAGAAGTGGCTTTTTTTTCAATCCTTTGATATCTCATTTGATCCAACATGTTTTTTGAGCTGCCAAAGCATGTCTGACAGCTCATCCTGGGAATAGCAGCCAATCCACCTGACAGACATAATTATTTTACTCTCTTTCAAAGAATTAAAGTGCCTTGCTTGCCTACCTGCCTGCCTAAATTCCCACCGTCTTGTCATTAAGCTATACCTAATGAGGGAGCTCCTAATGAACACAGCGCAATGTGTGCTGTTAATTTAATAATTGGTTTTAAATAAATCTTTGACTCTTTCAATATGCACTCATGCCATCCTATTTTCACAGAGGTCCAACCAGTTCTCACTACTGTCAATGGGAACTAGAAGAGCTACTGTAGAGCTGGACAGTTAGCAGAGGAAAAGCAGATTCACAGATTCGCTCAGTAGGGCTGAAAACAAAATTAGATGAGACCTTTTCCAAGGAGCTTCTGAAACCAGGATAAATAAAACAAACAAATAAAATAACCCAGCTGTTATTTTGACTAAATTAACAAATACTAGACAAACAAACCTTTAGGATACAAAAATAATGTCTTTACATGCACAGGTAGTTTTCTGAAGCATGGAAGTTGCTCATTTGGGGAGATTCTTTCCAAGTTGTTTATATCAAGTAAACAAAAAAACCTCTTGTTCCTCTTCCTGTCAACACTGAACTTGAGACGTTCCAACGAAACTCCACATAACTGCTGACTGACACCAACAGAGCTTTAAGCTGAGATCAACATAACTTTGCTGAACAGTGAACCCAGCGAAGACTCTGCAGAGTTTCAAGTGACTGTATTGTTAAGAAATGCTATTCATCAACATGTCTAACAATATATTAATGTTTGGATTAAATTACTTTTCTGCTAGGTTTCTCAAGCACTAAAGACTTTCAGATAGCTTGGGTTCAAGGTAACTGCTTGTTGCTGAAAAGAAAACACTTGGATGGGTTATGAGGTTTTCCAACTTTGGTATATGCTTTTAGTGTTATTGAACTTGAACTTTTATTTCTATTTCAACAGGCATGTCTGACATGGTATTTTTATCTTTTGTTTCTACTGATACCAAATGATTACCATCTGAGCAGCTCCAACAAGAGCTGTTACCATTTCAGTATTTACTCCACTGAGGTAGGTATCAATGTCTCCCCAAACAGCAATGGGAACTGCCTCTCCAGCACTTGGCAAGAGTAAAGAGCTCCAGCCCTCAGAGGTGATATGAGACTCTCTTCATCATGACTCCTATTTGGTACGTGGTAAATCTGTAGATTTTGGTCACTGGTAACAGTGACACTTTCAGTACTACGTTTCAGCAAGATAAGGCAACACAGAAGAGGTTCAACAGGTACAAAACCAGTAAGTTACTCCCTATTCCAACTCTCAAATGCCAGAGCTAAAAGCAACTTTCATGTACTGTACAACATCGATCACTGGACTTAACACACTGCACCTTATCACCCATTAAAAAGATTATGGTAGTCAGCACTGACTGACGAATTCAACTGCAGAACGGTTTACATTTCCATCCTAGAGTACTAATACTTTTGATTTCTGCAAGCATGATTAACACTGCTGCTCTTAGGCTATATTGCTATAGAAAGCGTAAGGAGAAAAATAACGAATTATCCGGTTCGCACCAAACAGAAGTTTCACACTAGAAGTTTTCTTTGCCATATACCTCAGCAGTGAATGAATCTGTAAAAGCACAAACTGGAATTAAAAATGTTGTGATCTGTGGCAGGTACAGGCAGTCTTGCTGTAGAAAGAGCTGAGTTGTAATGATCAAGGAGGAATGTTGATTTCCTGGAGCACTGCACTTCCAAACTATTGTAAAAACATTAGACTTAGCTTTTGCAACACCCATTCACAGCTAACTGATACTGTCAAATAGCCCCACATTTACATACTTATATATAAAAGTTACCTGTAATCACATGATTTCTCAGTTTAAAGCAGAACCTAAAATTGAGCTGAGAGGCAGTCGAACGTGTGCATTTGCTGATCCCCAAGTCAACAATGCAGTAAGGAGGCAGCTGCTCTCTGCTGTCATTTGAATGAGACTTGTGCATATAATTTGGGCACAGATAATTCAACTGCCATAGCTCCAAAGATAAACTCACAGCAGTAAACCAGAAAATACTTGTCAAAAGGACATAGCCAGTGATTACAGTTACATCTAGAGCTTGGAAAATTGAGGCATTCAGCGATGTTCATGCAAACAGATAAAACATTTCCTATAATATGCTGCCAATACAAACCTTGAGATCCCTGTGCATTAATCCTTTGCTGTGCAGAAAGTCAACCGCTTCAGCTATCTGCAGAAATATCTGCAGACACTCTGTCCTTTCCCTCTCCTCTATCATGCATCTTCTGCTCATCCAGTCTTTAAGGTTCTCTTTCCTGCAGAGCTGCATTTGGATGTAAAGATACACTTTAGGAGAGGTGGGTTTGACTTTTTCTGTTGTATTTTTAGAAAAGTCCAGGCTTAAACTTGTTGGCCTTGGTGGAGAAATTGAGAGGGGACTTCCTGAAGTGGATTTCCTGTCACTGGACTCTTTCATACTCGTAGGCTTATCCTCAGAAACACTTCCATCATGTGAAACATCAATTTTATCTTCCTTACTGGAAGCATTTCCACAGCCAGAATCCTCAAACACAATTGAAGATGACGTCCCTTCCCTCAGGTTTACCACAGGGAGAGCTGGAGGGCACGCTTCAAAGGAATGACCCAGCTTGGTACCGTTGATGGTACTGTCTTCCATGTCACAGCCCATAAGAACGCTGTCCTGCAGGTTTAATAGAGGATCTTTAGACTGGTGCAAGTCCCCGTTGTCTGTGACAGAAAATTCCAGAGGAGAAAACTGGCCTTCCGATGAATCAGACTGTCCGCAGGGTATCCCCACGGAAAAGGACCCTACGCTCTTGGATGAAGTGGCAATAACTTCAATGTGCTCTTTTGTAGAGAATGGCTCTGTTCTAATCTTAAATGATGGAACGTCCATTGGACTGGGAGAACTGAGCGGCCAGTCGGTGCTATAAAAAAAGAATGGAAAAATGAACAGATCAATACTACAGAACCTCATCCCATCATAAATGAATTTTCAGAAGACTGTGTTTAAACAACTGCTTGCTTTGAGCACAGAAGGCATCTTAACATAATAGGAAATGACTGTGAGTGTGGGAATCGCTAATAACCAGAATTCAGCATCCATTTCTCTCAGCGAGGATTATGTTTTCTCACTGAGATAAATGTATTGTGCTAAAATATCTCACGAATGATAAAAGAAAATCTAGCAAACTCTGCTCCCTGCCTCCCTCTGTGCAATCAGATTTATCTTCAGCTCAAAATATTCACTTCTTTTGAACATATATTGCCATGTTGGAAGTTAGAGCTGTGAAATGTTAATTCAGTCCCTGAAATATAAAGGTCAATGTATTCCAAAAATTCGTAGGCATTTTAAGATGTTACTATGAGATCACTATATAGTCTCATATTAAGCCTCCTTCCCTCCTTGACACCATTAACTGCTGTTAACATAAATTCACTTTTTTGTTTACTTTCAATACTCTCTTCATCTTCTCTTTTACTTAAGATTTTGTTTTTAATCTAATTCTATCAAGCACTATAAATCACCCCCATAAACCAAGAGAACAAAGAGGAAAAGGACAGCAGTAGCACAGAACAAAAGATGACAGAAATAGCAAATCTCAGTAACAAACAATGCCCAGTCTTCTACCCACCCAAAGAAGAAAAGTTAAATGAAGACTTATAGTGTGTTCCCCACCCTAAAAAAGGGCCTTAATACATCCCTAATAACCTATTATCTCTTGCTTGACTGATGTCTCCTTCTCATTAAATAGTCAATCAGTTCTTTCATTCTGCTGATGAGCAACAACATCATCGTAACATTCAACTGATAGAAAAATTCCACCTGGTCATCCCATGAATGAGTTACCTGTCGTCCTTCAGCCACTGTTCATCCATCTTCTCCTGCCACCGCTCCGGGGGAGCTTCCAGCCACGCGTTGAAGTACCGAACGATTCCCGGGTGCTCGAGTTTCGCCAGCGCCTTAACTTCCCGCATCACCTTTTCACGAGCCAGCTCCCTAGGGGTTCGGGTGAGGAGGGGGAAAACAGGGACAAGGTCACATAAAGCAACAGCACAGAACACAGCTTTCTGCAAAGGAATTTAACCAAAGCTAGCCCAGTATAAAGCAGCCCAGAAGCACTGTTCTTCACACCAAGAGACACATCTGCCTTAAATTCCCCAGGTTAGAAGTGTGGGGGAGCAGGATATGCTCATAACAGCTAATTATTTAGTCATCTCTTTTCAAATAAGTATGGGCAACAAAAGTTAGAAGAAAAACTTCACCTTGCTCCCAGCTCTTTACAAGGACAGGAAAAAGGTCCACTAAATGGCAATACTCTACTAGGGATGTAGAAGACACTGACACGAAAGGTGACAGACCATTACACCTTAGTGTTAATTACACCTTTCTTTATTTGGCAGAATTTAGGAGACTGTGTAAAGACTATCTCCATTTTACAGGTAGGAAAATAGGTAGCCTGGTATCCTACAAAATCTCCTTCATGAGACTGTAACTGGTTCAAATGAAGCCAGAAGAGCTTTATTGAGTAGATTTAAATGTTATAGGCTTGGAAAAGAAAAAAGCAGGCTACCTTAGCTTTTTGAACAAAATCTTTTATCTTCAATAATCAGACTTATTTAACACATTTAAAAAATAGTAATTCTAGATTTGATAGCTTTACCCCCTCCCTCTACTGGCCTGCCTGTTGCTGTTCTAACTCGAGATTTCCAGAAGCAGTGTCTCCCATCTCCCACTAAAAGGAAGTGCTGCAAGCTCTGTGTAGGGGAATTCAGCAGCATGGCTTGACCACCTATGACTGAAAGAAAAGGTAAGGGTTGTGGGACCAGAAAATGAAACAAATGGACAAATGGAGTCAGAAAAGCTGAAGAGGGAGGGAAAAAAAAAAAAAAGGTGGAATAGGAGAGGTAAAGAGAGGAAGGAGAGAAGCAAATTAACAGTGCTATAAATCACCGGTCCTGTTATCAAAGGCTTTATTCATCTAGGCAATCAATGGAGATCCCATGGAGCCACAGCATCCTTTCGAGTGTCCTGCTACGCGAGTATTTTAGCCAAGCAGGTCACCCTTCTGCTGTGATTACATATGCCAAATTCCCAATGCCAAAACTCAATCAGCCCCCCAGTAAAAAAAAGTATGTTATTCATCCTAACATAATAATATCTGGAAATTAATTCAGGAACAGATGGTTCAGTGTAGGATTGGATTCCACAGCTCATTACTTTGTATCTCAAACTCATTCATTACCTGTTAGGTAAACGGATCCTTTTGATCGCATAATTGCAGTCATCTACTTTATTTTTGGCTTCAAAAACAACTCCAAAGCCTCCGCGACCCAGGCACTGAATTGGTTCAAAATCTGTCAGATACCTGGAGGGAACGAGAGTGTCACAGAGGGACAGGAGAAGGTGGGGAGGACAGTGGAGTAAAAATGCATTAGTCAAGGATACTCAGGAGCCATTCTGGTTTTCTAAGGGTGAAATATTTCTCTACAGGGAAAACATGTTGTGTGACTTCCAGCATCTCTCTTGTCGTTTTGCCACGCTCAGCCACTGATGTCATCAGGGGTTAGTTGTTTATGAAATGGACAGTTGCTGATTACGCATTTATGCAGCATCTAGCACGTTCCCAGCAAGACTCCTTACAGCAGCACATAATAAATTGAAGAAGCTTTTAGGATTATTAGGTTGTGTGCTTACTGTCAAGATCAGAGGTATTTAGCTTAGGTCCCTATCCTCGTAACTAGATGGCAACAGCCAAGCATCTAAATCACAATTTCCCTTTAAAAAATTGCCCCCTCTCGAGCATTTTTGCTCCCAGTTCTTCTATGCAATTTTTTTTGAAACATCACTACTTTTCTATCTCATAACCCTTCTTATTCTTCCTTATTTTAATTTCTAGTGACATACTAGTGTGATCATTATCTAGTGTTAATACTAGTGACATACACCTAGAAATTCTTCTGTCTTAACCAATCTTGTTCAAAAGAGTAGCAAAGGTCCATTTCAAATATAATCTGCTCATTTTATCCATAAAATACCAGAAGTTTCCATCTCCAATTCCTTACACAGCAAAACAGAAGCAGAAGGGTAAAAAGTGAGGACCTCGAGGGTCAATTTTCTATTTCAGGGAGAAATGTGGGAACAATCCCAAACACAGGTATCCCTGTAGCCTCTCATTGATTGCCATCACACTGACAGCACAGTGACAGGGTTCTGTGTTGCATTTGACACTTAACTCTGTGGTCTGAGAGCAGCAGAAAGAATCAACAAGTACAAACTCTCCAGGTAAGGTTAGTTCTCACCCTGACCAAAACACTTCAGCAGTTTGGTTGAATTGTGGTTACTTGAGCTCACCTTGACACGTATCCAGAGTTCTTGACATCATTCCAGCTGCTCTCTTTAACATCTCCACAAGCGGGCTCATATTTACTGTCAGTCTGACACTGTGTTTCAGATTCCTTCCGCAGCTACCAAAACAAGAACAACAAAAGTCCTTAATGTGCAAGATCAATTTGTCCCTTTATATACGGCATTAAATCACTTCTGTGTAACTCACATATTGTCGAAGCAATTTATTTGCTTGCTACAGCAGTTAAGTGACTTGTACACAGCAGCTGACAGCTTTCACAGAGAGATTAAATAATAAATAGAATAAATTTAGGCTTTTGGTTTTGCTATTTCATTGGTTATTAACTTATTAACACCACGCACTGAAAGCCAAAAGCAAAGTCTAGAATAATGCCTGTATTTAAGACTGAGAAAAAGCACTTACTCTGCTGTGAGGATGGGGATGAAAAAGTTTGCGTACAATAAAGGTTGTGGCCACAATGCAGAACACAATAGTGCCAACTATTTCTTTCCACCAGTGAAGCAGAAGAACGGGGTCTTTTTTACGAATATTCTTGTAATTCATATCCTCGTAAAATCTAACGGTGATCTGGGTGCTACGTTTATTTCTTTCTCTCTTGTAGTAAGGTAAATAATAACCATTATCTGCACATAAAGGACACAAAGAGGGAATAGATTAACTTGTGGGTAACTACCAAGCAATCTTGTCTTGTTATTAGTAGGCTTTTGCAAGAGGCACACGGTATTCTTGTTTGCATGTCCTATGATTTTTTATACAGCTTATTCCATAACTGAATTCAGGCATTCAAAGCTGTGGACTTTGAACTATGTCACACTAGGTCTCCAGTCACAGTCTATTGCTGAGGCCACTGAGAGACTTCAGTGCAGGAAGTTTGCCATACAGAAAAGCTATGCAGCGAGGCTGAACCTCTATCAATAATGTTAGCAAATTCTGGGGAAAAAATAATAAAAAACCCAACCCACCAAACAAAACCCAAAACAATAACAAAACCCACCAACTTTTTCACTACATAGAGCTATTGCTGGTAATGACAGTACACACAAAACCTCTGCAGTGGCAACTTCTGGCAATGCAAAGTGCTCTGTGTAGCACTGACAGCACAGGCGACAAAATTTGGAAGTCCTGGTTTGGGTAATAATTTCCTCCTTCATTAAATGTTAAAAGGGCTATATATTTAAATTCAAACACATGGGCATTTATTGAATTTTACAGGTAACACCCGGGTTAACGTGGATAGTTGAAACAATTCCAAATACAGGCTTCCACTTACCATATGGATACTGCAGAACCGAAAGTGCCCCATTGCTGTACTCTTCGTGAGAATACTTGTCATTGCTGAGACACTTGTCAAATTCATCAGAGCCCACCAGTACCGGAGTCCTGGAAGGAGAATCTAAGCATAGAAAGGAAATATAGTTTCTGAGCTAAGCTGTCATAGAAACTCCACACTTTCACACATATTCTATGAGAATTCCAAATGCGTCATTTTAGGAAATGTAAGATTCAATTCATGAATCAAAATTCATGCAAGGAAACATCTAAAGGGTATTTTAAGATAATTATCACTTAATATATCTCCACTCCCTCCTTGCCAAAATACTCTTTTTTGGACAAGTCCATTAACTGATCTTCACATCACTGCACACATTTTATCCTTTTTGCAGAAAGATTTGATTTGGAAGGTGAGCATTTCAATCCATAAATAAGATATTGTCAAATTCATAGTTAAAAAGAGAGATATTTAGATATTAAACATTCATTTAAAAAAAATCAATTAACAGATCACAGAGATTGTTCCTGTTACAGTTGGAAACATTAGATTAGTCTGACGCATAATGGAAGTCAGAAAGAGATCCCATCTTTTCATCGCTAAGACATTAACAAAACTCTGCACTGCTACTTACGGATTAAGGGCTTCCATTTGATTTTGGGAAGAGGAATAATCGCATTATCATTTCTGGATTCCAGAGCCTTTGGGTTGGTTGGGAATTTTTCAGAAATTCTGACTGATGACTGCAGATACAGCTGGCCCCTGTACATACCTAAGTAATAAACCAGAGATCATATTCATGTTAAGATTCACACTAGCATAAAAATGCCCAGTTATGAACGTGGTTAAAAATTTCTGGCACTTCAGGAGATGGTTTTTTAACCTTGTACTTATTATACAACCAACTGCAGGACACTGCAGGACAGCAAAGGCTGGGCATTGAACCCCACTGGAAAAGGGCGTTTCTCTTAAGCAGCATTTCAGAGAGCATTTCACAGCCATCCACAGAAGGAACAAGCATCTCATGTTTAATTCCAGGTCGTACTAATGAAGACTGTGAAAATATATTTATTACTGTATTCGAGAAGTCAAATCATGACCATGCATTAATGAACATAAATTGGTTAAGAAGCAATTTCTCTGCGTTGCAGAACAGTTAAAGAAGGACCCCCTTCTCCTCTGATCAGCACAGCAGCTTGACCAGAAGCTGATAAGGGAGCTCAAGCTCAGCTCAAGAGGCACTGTGTGACTCTAGACTTACTTACCTGAGAAGTTCAAGGAGTAATTTTGGTATTTGTGACTCAAATTATCTAGCTGAACAAAAGTAAAATCCATACCTTTATAAAATTTCATTATTATAACCTTTGTAACTTATTTTAACCTTTGTAGTTCATGCTGGTTTGAACAAAGCATTTTGGAAAGTACTTTTCTGTATTCTGATTACCAGGCCTGGATTTATTCAAATAATACATTGCCTTTATTCTAAAAAATGTGAGAGATCAGAATAACTTGTTTTGACTGTTGTAGAATCAAAATTTCAGAAAAGTTGCAGCAATTTTCAAGAGTTAAAAAGCACTTGGACTTTCTATTTGTAAGACTTTCTTTAATAGTGGTACAGATGACTCAACAGCCATTGAAAGAAAAGTTTCTATTTTTAAAATTCATCTGTTTAACCACTCAGGAAAGCTGAGTGTAAAGACTCAAGAGAAAAAGGCTAAGGCAAAAAATGTCTTAGAAAGCCAGGGCACATTTACCTCCCAGAGAGACAGTTGAGAGGGAGGAGAACCTGAGGCCCCTCTATTTCAGATTGTCACAAACAATGTTAAATAACGTTAAATAGGTTTTGACAACTGGACTCAGTAGTACAAAACCTTAGCTGGAATTTCTTCATGGGAAATTACGGTAATCCATGTAGAGATAAAAAAAAGAATGTGACAAATCAGTGGGTTGGAAGGAAATATTGCTTATTTCTTACCGAGCAATCAGACTGCCTTACTAGGTAAAAGGCTGTCTTCCAAGGTTTTGAGACTTGGAAGCATCTCAAAAGTCCTGACACTACAAAGCAGCGAATATTTTGGTGTAAAAGATTTATAGTACAGTACAGTAGTGCTCAAGTATGTACAGCATATTTATCTGTATTTCCAGGTGCAGGAAGTGCTACAATAGGTGCCTCACCCAAGTAGACACTGGATTCTGTGGCCCCTCTGGCAGCTTCCACAAGATCTTCCTCATCTTCTAATGCTTCATTATTTGCAGTGTAACTTGTGTCATCAAACAGACTGATTGGAATCACTTTGCCATCCTTAACCAGCCATGCAGAAGCAATCGGAGTGCAAAACTGCAGAAAAAAAGAGATATGTTGAAAATTAATGTCACAGAAGCTCTGGAAGAAGTAGTGATAAATGGCACGCTTAAAACTCCTTCATTTAGTTTTTGTAACAAAGGTAGCATCTGAAAGATAAAAGTTCAGTTAAAAAAAAAGTTACAAGCAGATGTGTGGCTTTTTTCACTAAGAAAACTCAAAACAAATTTTCCGTAACGCTGTAAAACATCTAATTCCATAATATTCAATATTTTCTCCCTTTCAGTACCTGGTACTCCCATTCCAGATGTCCTCCTCGTTTATTAAAAGCCATAACCTTCCAGTCAGCGACGGAGACCTTTATCACTGTATCTTTCATTACAGCTTCCTGCTCCTCCACATCTGATATTATTTTAGTTTCTTCTTTGTTCATATTTGCTTTAAAATTGCTCTCAATATATCCTGCTCTAGTTTCAATATCTGGGACATAGCGCAGCTCAAAGTGACCAACGCTGAAATTCCACCTTAAAGAGAAAAAAAGAAAAACTTTGCAGTAACGACTTACATTTTACAAGGGGAAACTCCCAAGCTCTCCAGCCAAAAGACTCTTACAGTGAATTGTGTACATTTGACCCATATTTTGCAGCAGGATTGCAAGAGGAAGCCAGTTTTACCAGGAAAGGGGATGCCTTTCAGTGGGCTATTTCCAGGACATAGCCAAACAACCTGCAGCACAACATGATGCGTGAGTTGAGAAGGTCAAGCAAAGCAGCTAGTGAAGAAGAGCCAAGGGATTAAAGGTTAATATATGGGCATGGCAATTAAAAATAATGTAATATGGTTGGGGCTGTTTAGGTAGAATAATATTAGCCATGTGATAAAAGCTACAAGTGTACTTTAGGAAGTAACATTCTATGCCCATGACATATTTCTCCATTGATAAAGCAGATTTTATGTGAAACAATTTTCAAGCCAGGGAAGAAATTATTCTCTATTTTTGCTCTAGTCCCCGAGGGATATTAACACAGCATCTCTCTGACAGCTACTGCAATGAAACCTGGACTGCTCAAAGGTTAATATGCTTTGAGAAAAAGATGACTGTATCAGGAACACACAGATGTCTTGGATGGCCAAAAGCTCCTTAACTTTTTTAAACTAACAAGTGAAGGCAGAATCTGGAAAACACTTTCAAAAGTAATGCTTAAGTACTCAAAGTGTACTAGAAATGCTTTGGTCCCTTAACATTTAAAACTCATATGATACAATTTGTGCATATTTTATATTTTCAGTTGAATATTATTGTTTTCTTTTTCTCTGGACTAAAACACAGCAGATCTATCGTGTCAACAGGTCAGCATCTCTTTCTGACTGCAAAGACAGGAGCATTCACATACACAGATGTCACATGTTTGAAAGAGAGATGCAGAAAGGAAAGACTTGCATATTGCTAGGTTTTTGTGACACGTGTCTCCCTTCCCTTTTAAGGCTTCTGATCTAATCCAGTCAAGTTGTAACTAGGCTATCTCTGATTGACTACAGCTGCACAACCTGTTAAATCCTGCTGCAAACAGAAGAGGGAGCAGGGGGAACAGGGAAGGGCCTGTTCTTTGCTAAATTGTTGAATGTATGTGCAGTGACCAGACTTTTGAATCTGTATTTTATGATATCTATATATCTCTTGTGGAATGTGTCTGTATTTTTATAAAACTCTTGATGTGTTAAAACTTCATCATGACAACACCACCATTCACAGCCTGAGCCAGTCACCACTGAATTACAACTTTTAAAGGACAGAAACACCATGAGAAGAATGAAGTTGCTTTAAGAATGAGATCTAAAAGATTGACCAAAAACATATTAAAAAAAATCAACTTAAAATGACAGCTGAAGACATCAAGTACAAAATATTCCAGTGACAGTTACAATGAGTACGTAAAGAACTTTAAAAAGCAGTAAATCAGTCATAAGAAGTCAAACTCTTCCTTGGTGTATACGATCAACTGTCGGAACCATCACATCTGTGACTTCCCTTGGGCAGTAGTGGTTGACAAACTCTTTGGAGATATTCAAGGAAAAGAAAAGTCATTTTCATCTGATTTAGGAAGAGTCAGTGTGTGCAGATACAATTTTTGTCTCATCATCTATAAAACCAAAATTTAAGGCATGTTTCATATGCATTAAAAAGCAAAGGGGCTAGAACTTAAACAACAGTCTGCCACGTTCCTTCAGGTAGCAATCTAAACTCCCTCGTGCTATTAGTCATTTAACAAGGGTAAAAAACCAAGTCCTTAAAACATTCCCTATCAAGAAGGGATCCCTGCCCGTGTCTGCATTACTCGCACACTTACTTCTCGTTGCCACTGCGTGGGCCAACAGCCCGGACCGTCTTCTGGGTTCGGTGCAGGAGAAGAGTGTCCTCCTGCTCCGATTCCTCGTCGTCCCAGCGGCGGCAGCCCATGGCCGAGCAGATGTACTTCACCTGAGGGACAGGCCAAGGGACTCTTCAGAAAACTGGAGAACTTCAACATAACCAACAGCAACGTTCAAAACTAACAATCCTTACGTTTTTGG